>JAOVVI020005226.1:0-16729 GCA_028571085.2 Nepenthes alata
AACGACGAGTCTCACCCAGACGACCGTCCGCGCGCCACCACTGCCGCAGCCGGCCGCCTCCCCCTTCTCCGTCTCTCTTCTTCTTCTCCGCCGGCGAAACCCTACCCTCTCTCTCCTCCCGCCTTCTCTCTCCCCGACATCCTTCTTCTTCTGTTTTTCTTTTCTCTTTTTTTTTTTTTTCTTTTTTCATTTTTCGTTTTATATATATATATATATTATTATATATAATATATATATATATTTCATTTTAAATTTTCTTTTTAATCCAAAATCCAAATCGATATTTCGGGCAACACGGGCGCACCCCGGGCGCCAGCCCAACTGATCCAAATATTATCCCAAAATTTCTCAATATTTAATTAATTTTTATCACATTCAATTTGTCCAAAATTATAATTAATATTTAATTAATCCAAATAAAAATCCGGGATATTACATAGCGACGGCGTGCTATGGTGTTGCCGGGAAGGCCAGTGTTGACCGTGTATGGGGGTGGTAGGCCGGTGACGGCCACGCAAGCAGCAACAGTGTGCGGGAGAACACAGAGGGAAGAAAGGGGCAGCGCGTAGGCTTCAGCCGGCAAGAGAGAGAGAGGTACTGTTTGAGCCTTTCAGGATATCATTTCTTCAGATTTGTAAAGTATGAGGTCCAGGTAAATATTTTTGTAAACCCTCTTTTTGGTCTGACTTAATTTCTGATGTATTTTAGATACTATATGAATTTTTTTACTAATATGAATATATTTTTGTACACCCATTTTATTTATTCTTCACATGCATGTGTAGTTCATTGGATTATTTTGGGAGTTTTGAATATGGGTTTTATGATTTTGAAAATTTATTATTTTTTTAAAGCCCAAAAAATTTACTGAAAGTTTAAAAAATTTGTTAAACTCGGTGTATATTTATATCAGTATGTGTAATAAAAATATACATGAAACTTGCATTGGCTTTGTATTTTCATATGCACATGCCGGGTTGTGGTTACAACATTTGAATTTGGATTATTGTATTCTCGTAAACTCCCAACAGGGTGATTATTTTATTATTTGAAAATCCCTTTCTATCGGTAAGAAAGGTTTGGAGTAGTGACCTTTCTCATTTGGATAATTTGACTTGACTTTAGAATATATTCGAACGTCCTAATATATCTGACAAGTTTGAGCAATGTACCCAAAGTTGCGGGTGGTAAAACATAGTGATCAACCTTATTTATGGGTATACAGTATATGAATTTTGGCCTAAAGTCATCGGTCTTTAAATAATTAGAATCTAGATTTAGTACATAATTTATATTTTTACATTTATTGGTATTGGACTGTGATTTGGACATAGATTTTTGGACTAAAATTTAAGAATCGTCGATTTTGCCTATAATTGGGCTTGGTATGTCTCGTATAAACGATTTTGATTATATATTTTTATCCGGACCTTTGGAATATCTGTCGCGATACTGTTTAGGATTCTACGCACGCTATTGGATCATCCGACTATCAAATTTTATCCCAAATTACAAGTCGATTAGCCCTTGGATTTGAACTTGGACTCAAACTCAGATTGACATAGGCTTTGGAATTGATTTAGATTACCTCTATTTTGGTTATATATATATTTATATATATGTATGTCCCGACGAAGACTATTTTTAGAATTTGGACATTTGTTTGGATTTGAAGATTTGAGTACGAGACTACCATTGTATTTTAATTTTAGATCTTGGATGTTTTTGGATTTATTATATCGACGAATTGCATTTATTGCGTAATTTGATTAGATTTTCACACATTTGACCTTTTCTCTACTTTATTGGACTCATTTCGTCTAAAATATGATACTTGTTGGACATTTGGCTCACATTTTCTATTTTGTCCCTTCAGAGTAAAAGGCTCATACATATTACAGGAGTTAGGATGTGATCTTCAGCTATTCGTCCGATTTGGTGAGTTTAGTTTGTTATAACTTAAACTTGGCATTTGATACAATTGGATTATGAAATTGGTCTAATATATTCCCATAATGTATTTTGGGAATAGTTCATATGTTATGTTATACCTGATTATAATTTTTGATTGGATTGTTACATCTGTTACGATATTTGTAGAGCAGGTTGCATTTACTTATGTTCGGACGGTTGTTAGATGAGACCCTGTATGGATTTTAGTTTGTTGGGTTCTATTTATTTGGATTATCACACCAAGATATTTGGAACGTAGAATTATTGGTTAAATTTATTTAAGATTTTAAACTTAAGAAATTATAATTAATTATTTTAAATTCACCTGTTTGGTCCGAGTTTGTGACAAAAAAAACACAACGTGAGTATATATACCATGATTTATACTCGAGCACCAGTCGAATGCTACTCGGGCGCCACTGCCCCTGAGATCCGTGCCTTGAGCCCTAATCGGGCATGCATCAGGTGTGACTATTTTGGAAAACACGCCTTGGAGGAGTGCCTCGAGCGCAATAGTTCTGCCAAATGTGACCCGAGTGTGCCTCGGGCACCACTCAAAGTGTCGGGCAACCCGCTTTTGATTTTGCTTTTGAAACTTGATGTCCCGCGTACTTTAAGTTTAATTTTGATAATATTAACTTAATTACTCTTAATTACTATATTTTAGAAACCAGTATCGTACAACTCTTCCCCACTTATAAAATTTCGTCCTCAAAATTAACGGATTCTAGAAATTAAACAAACTTTCATACCTCAAAATAAATGGGGATATCTCTCTCGAATCTCATCCTCTCATTCCCACGTCGCTTCCTTGTGAGAATGGTTCCTCTACAAAATCTCCACAAGAGGAATAGTCTTTGAGTGAAAATTTTGATTCCTCCGATCCAAAATCTATACAGGCTCCTCCGAACAAGATAAATCTTCATTGACAACCAAAGGACCATAATCCATGACGTGCATTGGATCATGAACATACTTCCTCAACATCGATACATGGAAGACATTGTACACATCAGCGAAATTTGGTGGCAACGCCAATCGATAGACCACTTCTTCGACTTTCTCCAAAATCTCGAAAGGTCCAATGAATCGCAGCTTCAATTTCCCTTTAATACCAAATCTAGTGGTTCCCTTTGACGATGAAACCTTAAGGAAAACAAAATCACCAACATCAAATCTGAGCTCTATTCTCCTCCGATTAGTATAATTCTTTTGTCGACACTGAGATAACTTCAACTTTTTAAAAATCACTGCAATCTTCTCTGATATGTTTCTAATAACATTAGGCCCCAAAAGTCATCGGTCTCCTATTTCATCCCAATGGATAGGAGATTGGCACTTTCTACCATACAATACCTCAAATGGAGCCATACCAATACTTGCCTGAAAACTATTATTATAATTAAATTTTGCTAATATTAGATGATCATCCCAATTCCCCTTCAAGTCCATTACGATTTCTCTAAGTATGTCCTCTAAAATCTAGATAGTCCGCTCTGACTGGCCATCTATCTGATGACGATACGCCGTGTTAAACTTCAAGTTTGTCTTAATTCTAGATGAAAACTCTCCCAAAATTTAAAAACGAAATGTGGATTGCGATCGGACACAATATATGCTGCCACACTATGAATTCTAACAATTTCATTGATATACAATTGTGATAAGCGATCATGAGAATATGTTATCTGATTGGCTAAGAAACGAGCCGATTTCATTAGCCGATCCGCAATGACCCAAATCGTGTCATTATTCTTCAGGGTTTTAGGCAAATCCATAACAAAATTTATAAAAATATCCTCTCATTTTGAACTCAAAATATGCAATGGCTGCAATAAACCCAAGGGTTTCCTCCTCTACGCCTTTAATTGCTAACAAACAAGGCATCTACAAACAAAAGCCACAATTTCTCTCTGCATATTTCTCCACCGGAATATCTTCTTCAAGTCCTTGTACATCTTATTAATCCCAGGGTGGATGCTGTACCTGGTTCGATGAGTCTCCTTCATGATCTCTGACTTCATCTCCATATCATTAGACACACATAAACGATAACAAAATCTCAAGACTCCATTGGCACAAACATTAAAATCAATCCGAGTGTCTCGATCAAGATCCCCAATAATATCCATCAAGAATGATTAATTTACTTGTTCGTCTTCCAGTTGCATTTGTAGGAATGACAACATCATTTTGTTACCATTAACATACTGTTGGATATTACAAAATTTCAAACAATCCAACTTCTCCATCTACTTAATCTATAACCACTCTACAAAACTAGTCTAATGACTAAGAATATCCGCGACCACATTATCTTTTCCAGGCTGGTAATGGATTTCATTATCATAATCCTTTACGAACACAATCCATCTCTGTTGTCTCATATTCAACTCTTTCTACGAAAGGAGGTATTTGAGGCTCTTACATCAGAATATATCAAAACTTTCTTGCTATACAGATAATGCCTCCAAATTTTCAATGCAAATACCACGTCGGTTAGCTCCAAATCATGGGTCGGGTAATTCTTTTCATAGATCTTCAACTATCGAGACCCATAAGCAACACCTTCCTATTCTGCATCAACACACAGCCAAGCCCAAACTTGAAAGTATCACAATACACCTCAAAACCACCAGAACCGTTGGGAATAGTCAGGAACGGTGTAGAAGTTAATCGATCCTTTTACTCCTAAAAACTCCAATCACACTCTTCTGTCCACTCAAATCTAACATCCTTCTTCGTCAATTGGGTAAGCGGCAAAGCAATACAAGAGAAATTCTCCACAAATCTATGATAATACCCAGCCATACCTAAGAAATTATGAACCTCCATCACCATTGTCAGTAGACTCTAATTAATCACAGCTTCAATCTTCTTCAAGTCTACTGAGACACCTCCAATAGAAATAATGTGGCCCAAAAATATGACCTCCTCAAGCCGAAACCCGCACTTCTTTAGCTTCGCAAATAATTTATGTTCCCTAAGGGTTCGAAGCACGATCCTCAAATGCTTCTCATGCTCCACACAATTCTTTGAATAAATCAATATGTCATTAATTTTAAACTCCAAAATTTATCCAAATAAGGCTAAAAGACTCGATTCATCAAATCCATAAACACAGTAGGAGCTTTTATCGATCCGAATGGCATAATGAGAAATTCATAATGGCCATATCTCATCTGAAATACCAGTTTTGCCACATTCTCTTACTTAATCCAAAGCTGATGGTACCTTGACTGAAGATCAATCTTTGAGAACACACGTGTTCCTTGCAATTGATCAAAGAGATCATCAATCTGCTGTAAATAGTACTTATTCTTAATCGTGATTTTATTCAATTCACGATAGCCCACACATAGCCGCAAAGTCTCGTCCTTATTCTTGATGAATAGGATGGAGCACCCCACGAAGATACACTGGGTCTAACAAAATCCAAATCTAACAAATCCTATAGTTGCTATTTCAGCTGTTTCAACTCAGGAGGAGCCATATGGTAGGGTGTCTTCAAAAAAGGTGCTGATCTCGACGCGAGATTAATTCCAAACTTAATCTCCCAGTGTGTCGATAAAGTAGACAATTTATCTTGAAATATACCCTCAAACTCGCACATTATCGGAATCTCTTTAACTGATATCTCTTCACTCTTCACTACACTCGCGTAAGCCAAATAAGCTTAACATCCACTTCTCAACAAATGATGAGGTTGCAGAGCTAATATAAATCCGGATTCCTTCACTCACCAAATTTCTTAAATGTGAAAGGTCTCACATTCTGGAATTGTGAAATCCACTCTCTTATGAAAATAGTTAATATTCGCATGATACATTGACAACCAATCCATGCCCAAAATTACATCATAATCGTACATTTTTAACAAAATCAAATTAGTATTTAGAGATACCCATTCACCTTAATAATACATCCAGGGTACAAAATATCCGTAACAAAAGACCCCGTAGGCGTCAAAATAACCAAAGAATAATCAAGAATCATAGGGGATGATACAAGATGACAAGCAAATGTGACAGACTACATTTTTCCTAACCGAAATCCGACAGAGTTCTGGCAGTAAAACAGTTGCCAAACTAATACAACCTATACAAAAATTCATGTACAACACAATATATAACCACACATCACATCATAGGATCCAAAAATAGCCGTAACAAACATGTGGCACCAATGTCATAACTACAAGTATGACATTGCTCAAATAAGATGCCACTAAGTACCCAAATAAACCATAACATTTTACGAAAGCACATACATCAATCAAGCACAGCGGAAGTTATACTTCAAGAATATTATCATCATCATCATCATCATCATATACATACATCAATATACAAAATTACCAAAATATACAAATGAGCTCTATAAAGTGTAAAACTAAAAAACTAAGCCCTCAAAGGTCCCCTCCAAATCTTCATGCCTAACCGACTCTTAATCCTCACTCCGCCTCATCCAACATAAGTGCGTGCTCATCTAAAGGAAGGATAAACAGTAAGGAGTGAGCCAAATATTTAGTAAGGTACAATCTAACAAGAACAAAAATCAATATATATAAAATAAAGCAAAGGGAGGGAGTAAGAGTAGAGTATGAATGCATAAATGTGAAACACGAGCGAATACCTTTTCGAAACACATTTTTCTTTCTCATTTTATTTCTGATCACTTTAGATTCTAAAATATGCAGAAAACTCATTATTGTTACGGATCAGAGCTAGTAGGCCTTACTAGCTAATGATGCGGTTGAATGAGGAAAGAGATGTATTTATTTCTACACATTTTAAAGTGCAAACCCACGCAATTCAATATCCCATGGTGAGCGGTATACCATTAACCCGATATACGGGACCATAAATATAGGCCACCTTGTCCTCTGTGTCCTAGAGATAGTCATCGAGCTTCCACAATAATATCCTAATGTGTTCCAGGGAATAAACCCTTTGAAATACAAATCATCGGTCCAATTTTATATTTACTTATTCTTTAAAAAATTTCATGCTCATTCTTATCACTTAGTTCTCGCTCTGCAAAAATGATACATCCAACATTGGATGTCATGGAATTCTTCTCTTATTCTTTTTATCATTTGCATAATTCTCATGAATTTAGGTTCCACATGACTTAAATTACATGCATAATGAACATAAAGCATGGAAAAGATTAGAAATTCTTACCACCAGGAGCTAAACATAACTTTAGAACTTTCAGATAATAAATTTCCTGCACAAATGTATATAACATAATTTTCAGAACATATGCAAGATAAAATATATAATATACATGTGAAATAATATCCAAATTTATGTCCAATAATATTCCAGTTTATGTAAAATTAGTATATATAAAATATACGTGAACAAATGCCAAATAATTAAGGTACCCACGTTCCTAAAGCTAGGGTTCCAATTTTCCAAGTCCAAATCATGTATAAAATTCAATTAAAATGGGTAAAAGCCAAGGGGCACGGGTTAGGGTTTTGTGGGATGAAATACGACACAAATTTTACAAACCAAACTTGAAATCAAAATATATATAGGTTCAATACATAGGTATCATGAAAATAAAAACATGGATGGGTATCGGGACAAAAATACCCAAGGGGATCGAGATGAACAGTGTGAAAAGAAAAAGAAAAGGGTATGAATGTACTTGCCTCAACTCGATCTTTCACTTCTCCAATTAGCTCTAAGCCAGATTCAGACTCGAAGTCCTCGTTCTCCACTTCTCTCTCTTCTCCTTTTCATTCCGTCTCTCCTCTATCTCGCTTTCCTCACGTGAAATGACGTAGAAAATAATCGTGGGGCTTTTATAACGTGGGCTAGTGCTTAAGCACCGGCCGGCACACATTAGGTGCACACACTTGCATTTCAGCGCCAGCCTCGAGCGCTTGAGCACTCGGCAAGCGTTGCAGTGCTACTATGGGCCCCTACGGTGCCGCCCGTGGCGCCCGACGAGCGCCCCTTGACAAGGCCTTCTACTGCTTTCGAAACCTAATTTTTTTCACATGAATTAAGCATAATATTGTTGTATTAACTTAATCTTTTACAATAATGATATTTAAAAATCGGTACAATGTAAGTAAATCGAGGCGAAACCAAAGAATGGGTGGATCCATATTCAAATAGTACAATACCAGATGTACCACAAATAAAGAGAATACCTTCCCCTCACCAGTAGACACCATAAAGGCCTTGCCCATAACAGAGGGCTTAGATACAAGGGCTTTCTTTTGGTGGGGATAATCCTTGATTTTGTGTCCCGATTGGCCACAATAAAGCATACGCCCAATGTCTTATAACAAGGCCTATCTCCATGGAACTCCAAACAATATTGACATGGACTAGCTAGACCTTGCTTAGTCAATATGGATGGACTGGTCTTCTTCCCTTGATCTGATTGCTTCATCCTCTTTGGTGGTCTTTCTGTATCTGTACTAGAGCTCAAATCAACACAACTTCTACTCGACATCCTCTTCTTAAAGAATTCCTCTTTCTCAAGCTATTTCTCATGGATCAGAGCATGGTCTAGTACGTCAACATAAGTCATTAACTTTAAGGTCACCAACTACTTCGCCTTCCAAACAGTTATGGCAAATAGTATTCGGTCCTCCTCTGGACACTGAATGACTGCAAACACTTTCTTCAATCGTTGAAACCATGTGTCAGCCTTAATTGGGTTTGGCTCATCCTAGATAAACCAATCATAAGCAGATGGTCTAGGATGGGAAGGAGCTTGGACTGGAGCTAAAAATGATACTGGAGCAAGATTCCTCTGCCCCATATTCTCTATGATGTCCACCATCCTCCTCAATAGGTTCAGGTACTAAGCCTCTCGATCACATGGTTGGCCGCCTCCACACGTAACTCTTCATCTAGCTGGTATGGTCAGCTACTAATATCATTTCTGAAATAAGAATGATACGAGTTAGAACACATTCAGACACTAACTATGACATTACAATCTATGTAATCAAACATAACTATCGACCTTATCTTAGCACTAATCTAAGTTATGCAAATTATGATAACTAGAGCTATCCAGTCTAACTTAAACATCCTCTGCCTACATTTACTTATCCTTTCTAGCTTATCCTACCCTAGGTCTCACATAAATTAAGTTCAAGCCTAAGGCATCTCCTTCTCCGATACCAAGCTGTGATGGACCATATTCTAACCAGGATCCGTAAGATCCCACCTGTAAAATATCTATCAAACTAAATACAGACTTGTATGATATCCGTGTACAATATATATATATAAATCCACAAATAGAAACACAGGATCCAAAATCACAAATTTAATGCATGGTTTGAATGTCATTTCTTCGGATACAATGTCAGCACATAGAGATTCCACCAGGTTCCTAAAGTCAAACCATAAACAACCTACAGAAGCATATACAACCATCAATACATAGCAAAAATTAAACTATCTGTACATCATCAATAAATGAATATGCATCAACACATATCCATTAGAATATACAAAACCCTTGGGTACATAAGTACAAAACTACAAAATCTAAGTCTATAAAATAATCTTTCAGTTCACAGCCTAGCCAATGGCTAATCTCTACTTTGTCTCATTGGGTATAAGCTTGTACTCATCTGAAGGTAAGAAAATAGTAAGGAGTGAGCCAAATTCATAGCAAGATACAATATAATAAAGGATAATAAGCTATATATTTAAAATAAATCCGGAGAAAGGAAGAGGAGTATAATACAGATGCATAAACATAAAACGTCATTCAATACATTTTTTAAAACACATTTATTTTTTATATCTTATTTTTTATTCCTTTAAATTCTAAAATATGCAGAAATTTCTTTATTATTCAGGGATTAGGGTTAGTAGGCCTTACCAACTAACGCAGTACCCGAACAAGAAAATGAATGTGTATGTATCCACACATTTTAAGGTGCTACCCATGAATCTTAACTTTAATGTCCCATGATAGACGGTATATAGCTCACCAAATATACGATGCTAGATAATAAATGCCCCCATAGCATCTCCCATGGCTCAGGAGCATTTCTCAGTCTACCACTGTAATATCCTATAGCATACAGAGGAATATCACCATTTGATAAAATATTATTGGTCTAATTTTATGATTATTTATTCTTAAGGGAAAATCTACCATATTCTTATACAAGATTTTTACTTCCTGGAGAATGATTCATCAAATATAAAAAATTGTGGAGTTCCCTTAATATATTTTGCATAATTCTTATATTTCTTAGATACAAATACATATTATCATTTGATTGGGAATTTAAGTCTTTACATAACTTTAAATACATGCATAGATTAACAATAAGTTTAAAAAAAATTAGAAAATCCTTACCATGTTGAGTTAAATAAAATTTCTTAGCTTCCTGACAACAATTTTCTTCACAAAAATTATCCAACATAATTTTTAGAACATATAAAATAACATATACAAAATATATGTGAATAAACATGAAATATTCACATTCACAAGCTAGAGTTTTAATTGTTTAAGGCCAATCATGTAAAAATCTCAAAATAAACAGATAAATATAATGGGGCACAGGGTTAGGGTTTCCACAATGCATAATACTGCATAAAACTATCAAATTAGACACCAAATCAACAAATAAGTATGCTCAAGACATTGATTTTATAAAATATAAGTTTAGACGGGCATTTGAACAAAAATACCCAGAGAGAACTGAACAAAAAGTGTAACAAGAGAAAAAAAATATATGAGTTCACCTACCTCAACCCGATCTATAACTTCTTCAACTAGCTCTAAGTCAAAAATGAACTCGAAGCCTCAATCTCCTCCTTCTCTCTCTTCTCCTCCATGCTCTCTCTCTCTTCTCTCTCTTATTTTTTGAAAAAATGACCAAAAAATTACAATGCAGGTATATATATCCTGACTAGCGCTTGAGCGCCAATTGAGCACTACTCTGGTGCCACTTTCCTCGAGATCCATGCCTTGAGCACTCATCGGGCATGCCTCAGGTGTGCCTAATCTAGAAAATGTAACCTAAGCACGCCTCAGGTATGCCTTGGGTGTGATGGTTTTGCCAAACATGCCCTAGGTGTGCCTCGGGTGCCACTCAGGCACCAGGCCTTCCACTTCTGATTTTGCTTTTGAAACTTTATTTTTTGCATATTTTAAACATAATTTTGATTATATTAACTTAATTATTCCTAATTACTATATTTTAAAAACTAGTACCTTATAATTTTCTTGTAGGAATCGAGAATATCAGATCAAGGGAGAGGTTTTGGAGGCCGCTCTCATCCAATTAGGGAGGAGGAGTATTTGAATATAATGGGAAGAATGGATGATATTATGGAGTTGATGGCTCATGGTCAGCACAACCTTGAGCTAGCCCTAGCCCTTGTTCTTACTCTAATAAATTTGGGAGCGATAGCTTATGATCGATTCACTATTGAGGGGGCATCAGAGTTTTTGGGAAACCTCAAACCATCGAAGGCAGAGACGTGAATCAGGAGGATTGAGAAGATCTTCATTGTCATTCATTGTCTAGAAGCAGATAAGGTGGCTTTTATGACGTTCAAGTTAGAGGAAAAAGTTGACCACTGGTGGTTAATGTAAAAGAGAGCTTTCAGCATTGCTAAGGACCAAATTACCTTAGAGAGATGTACGAAGAGGCATTCTTGGAAAAGCATTTTTTGACCAATTTATGTGAATAGAAGGACGACGAGTTCTCACGGCTACGGCAAGGAAATTGGACTATAGCTAAGTGTGAAGCTACATTCGCGGAGTTGTCCTATTTCACCCCACACATAGATAATGACAAAGCCAGAAAGGCTAGGAAGTTCTAGTTTGGACTAAGGGACGACATTAGGAAGCAGCTCAATTTGAGAATCGTATCATGGATTGCAAAAAATAGTTAGCCGTGTGCTCAATTATGAAAGGAATGTAAGTTTGAGGGGAAGTGTTATGTTGGACATGTGGTTTCCTTGATAACATGAATGTGATTCCTTAGAATTTGGAGTGATGGTTAATTTAGAAAAGATTGATTGATGTCTTAAAGGTTTGTGGCTTTCTTAGGTCTAGCTGAATCCGAAAGGACAATTTGATAAGTATTTCTCGAGGATTACAACGCCATGAGGTGTTTGGGCTTGGAAGAAATTGGTATTAGTTGGAATGGGACATGTGAGAATAGTCTTCAAGAAATTAAGGATTAATTGTTGACCATGTTGTCTAGGTTGACCCCTGATTGATCTAATGAGTTAAAGTAGAATGTGATACCTTTGAGAAAAGGTTTGAGATTGTATTTTTCCTATATCCTACATAGGTGGCTGCCCTTGGGTTTAGTTGGTGAGAAGCCTACGATTAGACTTACTACATCTATAGTTTGGAGTTAGCCGTTGAGACCTTTGCTTTAATGACTGGCAGGTGTTACTTGAGAAAATAGTTATTATCTAATGACCCTAAGGGATTAATAGATCGTCTTACAGAAAGAGATGGCCATAAGACAGTGTAAGTTGGTGAGATCTAGGTAAGAACCGTAATGGTGAGTTTTGGTATCCTTCAGAAAATGCGGATATTATGACTAATAATTGGATGTCGAGAATAGTCAAACTGAGTGTGTCTTGGTGTATCATAGGAATTATTATAGGGTGAATCTCGAGTATCTCCTAATATTTAAGGGAAATGGCTGCTCTACCTCTGGTTTTAGGAGGGAGAGTTGCCTCTTACATAGTAAGGTCATGGAATTATGAGACGAGAAGCCCTCACCCTTTTGGTTTTTATGATGTGAAGGGCGGTATGAATTAGGGGTACCATTTGGATATTGTGAAATTGATAGACTAAGATAGCCCATTCATCATGAATTCGGATTATACAACCGGAATGCATAGGTTGGCTTATTGGTATACCAACAAAATGATAAGTTTGCTGAGTATTCGAGTTTGAGATTTTTAGGTGATTGCTTCTATTACGTTGCCTAGGTTGATTGTAATCTAAATATTTTGGGCTTTACCTTAGTCGTATCAATATCCTTAGGATTTTCCTTAGGTTTATATCTACAAGGAAACTCTTGGTTTCTTATATGAATTAGTAGACCTGAGTGATAAGACGATTCTTAGTATCCTAAAGGATTAATTAGAGTAGCGTAGTAGAAGTATATGGATCCTTGACTCAGAAATTTCGGAATAGGGTTAAGGTTCCAAGTGGATGATCCTTCTCGAGGCGTAGAAGGTATCGAGGTGAGAGCCTATTGGTTCATTTGAGATTTTGTATTAAATTGGAGAGGTAGTTAATAATTACACTTACCTTAAAATTTGGATAAATTATCATAATGTCTCACATGTACCAATAATTGAGGAAGTAGGTTTATAATCGGGTTTAACTATTGTGGGAGACTAGAGATTGTCTTATAATAAGGTTTCAATCATGATTTTAGATAAAAGTATTATAAGTTGAGGATCATGATGATTCGAATGATTAAGGTTCTCTAGAAATAATCATCTCTCAAAGAAAGTGATTTGGAAGTACGGAGGCAAAATCTGGAAGGTCTATCCCCCTATTATTAAGTTTTGAGGCACGTTAAATTTGAGGATGAGACTTATATAAGTGGGGAGGAATGTAATATCCCAAATTTTTATCCGATTTAATTGAGATTATTTATTATTTTGGATAATTTGGGTATGATAAAAATTAATTAAATATTATAAAATTTTAGAGGATATTTGAACTTATTGGGCCGGTGCCCGCGGTGGACCTGTTTATTCGCTCGCGTATCGATCTGAGTTTTGGGATTAAAAGAAAATAATATATATATATATATATATATAATGCAATAATAATAATAATAATAATAATAATAACATAGAAGTAGGGGGAGTGTTCAAGGAATCAGAACGTGAGAGGAAGAAAGAGAGGAGAGAGAGAGAGGAACCACACGAAGGAGAAGAGGAGGGAATTGAGGCTTTCGGGTTCGATTTTGACTTCGAGCTAGTTGAAAAAGTTATAGATCAGGTCAAAACAAGTGCATCCATACTCTTTTCTTATGTTCTTTTCTATTTTTATTCGATTCCCATTAGTATTATTGTCCTGATACCCAACCCATGTATATATTTGTGATATCCATGATGTATGCATGCTTATATGTTAATTTTATATCTGATTTTTTAGTTTTCATCCGATTTTCATACCCAAACTCTAACCCCACACCCGAACCCTTTTATCCACGAATTTTTAAGGCCTTTGCCTAATTTTGGACTAGAATATCAATACCCATATCTTGTGATGGAATATTTTTTTTTTCTCAAAAGCTTCCGTCAGGATAGAAACGTAATTAACAAGACTATCAAAATAATTCTTCCTAAAACATATAAACACAGGATCACATGTGCCATCCATGGAACAAATCTATAAAAATATTAGTTACACTAACAGTTTAATAACGAGATGTCGTCTAGGACCTGTACAGTAAATCTAGAGTTTAGAGCGGAAGTAAACTAATAACTTACAGAAGTATAGCTTTTTCTTTTTACAGTCATATATAACATATGCTTTTCATACAAAAATCTACATGTTCTAGAACATCAATAAATATAAAGTCAGTATACAAAAATTACATATCCAACTAAGCCTTCACATCGACAGGCTCTTCCAAAATAGCTCCAATGCGCTAAGGTCCTCAAAAGTCTTCAAACAACACCTCTCTGTTTACTCTTTCTCATCAGGCAATAATTCTACTGTCTCATCTAGAGAGGAAAAAAATAATAAAACAGTGAGTCGAGGCCCAGCAAGGTACATGTACATTAGCAGTAAAACGGTGATGCAGAACGCTCATGTAATTATGCATAAACAGAACGGTTAATCAGTATATAATCCAAAAAATAGAGAAAACATGCTTTGACGGTATTAAACTTCAGAATCAGAAATCAATAGTCGGTAAACAGTAATCAGTAAATGTTAATTAGCAAACGGAAAACGGTAAGCAGTAGTCGGTATACAGTATTCAGTAAACTATAAACAGTCATCGATAGTTCATAACATAACATATCGAAAATTGATAATCGGTACTTCATATTCGGTAATCGGTATGGCAACATAACATATCGGTAATCGGTACTTCATATTCGGTAATCGGTACTTCATATTTGATAATCGGTACGGTAACATAACATATCGGTAATCGATACTTCATATTCGGTAATCGGTACGTAACATAACATATCGGTAATCGGTACGATAAATGGTAAACAAAATATATCGGTACAGACCTTGCTAGTATACCCTACTAGCTGAGAGGGCTAATGATCGATGATAGATTGTGTTCACTCCACACATTCTAAGGCCTGTAACTATCATATGGGTATCCCATCTCACGGGATCGGTACGGTATGCCACCCGAAGGTAGGTCAGTAACGGTAATTTCTCATGACCGTAACACCCCGAGGGCAGGGCGGATCACAAATAACTCCATGGACAGAGTTATCCTCAATTTTTATCATAAAGTCCTAAGGCATTACCTGAGAACTTACCTAGACCGTAGTCAGTCCCGGGTCCCAAAATAATTGTGACGGAAACTATCTCTTTACCGAAAACCCCTTTTTTGAAATCAGAATTTCACAATATACTTTCAATTAACTCATAACATACAAAAACGGTCTAAAAATTCCTTCAGTTTTGCTTCAACGGTGCATGAAATTTTTATTAGTATAAGTTCGTGCCAAGTTTTAAAAATAAATTATACTGGAAGCATCATCTCGATATTAATTAACTTTTAGATAACAAAAGCTATGGTTAAAACTCATCAAAACCTCTTCATTTTCGTACATAGGGCTTCGCCAAAACCTTCAGACTCAAATCAATCTCTTACATGTACATATTTCATAAAATTAATGTTAAGATGCCATGCACACACATTAAATCACGTAATTTACTCCAAACTTCACAACATTTTCGAGCTAGGGATTCACCACATACTTTTCAAGAGAAATTGAACACCATTTTCATGCTTATTTACGAAATCGAAGCCAAATCTTGCAATAAATATGGATTAACACAAAATCTAACCGATTAATCGAAGGAAACACACTTCATGTACTTTAAACATGCATCAACATCATTTTTTCAATATTTTCATCAACTTTAAAGCAAAAGAAACGGTAAAAATAAAAAATAACGTCCGAGGTACACTTGCCTTGGCCCGATTTACCATTATTTCTACCGGAAGTGGATTGGAACAAGTGATTCTCCTTTTCCCTCTTATGTTCTTCCTCTTCTCTTTCTCTCCCACTTCCCTCTTTCTCCTTCTATTTATAATAAACGACATCAGAACGTGGGTAAAAGTCGGGGCCACGCTCGAGCGCGGCTCGAGCGCTCAGCGAGCGGGCTGTATTATGCTTTTCGCGCTCGAGCACTATCGAGCGCTCAGTGAGCGGGCTACATTCTTTTTTCGCGATCGAGCACTATCGAGCGCTGAGTGAGCGAGCTACATTTTGTTAAACACGCTCAAGCGGCCAGCAGGCATGCGACAAGCGGGGCTGCTACTGGATTTTATACTCGCTGCAGCCGCTCGGGCGTGCAGCAGGTACCGTTCGACTGCTTGCTAAACTCGAATAATTTTTTTATAACTTTTTACTTTCAACTATCACTTGTTTATTACATGCTTAGCCTCTTAATGATATTAATTATCTTAATTACATCTAGTTATCATATTTTCGATTTTGGGTCCTCACATATCTTGTATATATTAATTTATCAATTGAATATCGAATTTAATAATTTTATATGAAAAACCATT
>JAOVVI020005227.1:0-16728 GCA_028571085.2 Nepenthes alata
AGCAGGAGGACGAAATGCTAAATCGCACCAAGGTGCCAAAGTGCGGATGAAGTCTAAGGTGCAAGGTGCCAAAGAAATTCTAGACGAGGTACTGGTAAAAAATTGAAGTGTAGTCTAGCTGAGTGTCCTCCAGCATTACTTCAGAATGAACAAGTGTGGTTAGAGAGTGCAGTAAGCAATACACTGCAGTTTAGCCTTTTCTTACAAAGTAGATAACACTGATTGAATTAAGTTCCAATAATAAGATGGCATTTTTGTGAGGTATTTTACAGAGAAACTGCCAGTGTCGCCGTGTTTATTTAGCGTGGGGTTGAAGTAATTAGTATGTACTGCCAAGTGCATAACTTACTTGAGTTGACACGCATAACATAAGGTGAAGGAGGATTATAAGTTTCGGTAATTCCTGTGATTCAAATATTAGGATCCAATAAACACAAAGAGTGTGCATGCATACACTGAAAGGGTAGAGAGTTTTGCTCAGAAGAGTCTGTAGACGCTTCAGCAGTTCTGCCGTTTCAGCCGTATCCGCCCGCCTTTGCCGATTCATCTTCACGATGGCTGGTTTCTTTCATCTGTTCCTTAATTCATTGCTGAAGTATTAAGTGGTCCATTATATTGATAACTCTCCCATTATTGAGCCCCATTATTCTCGTTGAGGCTTTTCGGCGGTAATGAACGGTGAAGGCAATTGATGGAATTGCCTATAAATTGTAATAATCTGTTTTGTCCCTACATTTCACTCTCACATTTATACCATCTAGAAGTGAGAATGAGGGTCCAGAAGCTCAAAACGCAGCATATCAGATCCGAGAAAAACAGAGCAAGGCGATGGCTGAAGGTATATACACGATCCTTAATTTCGCTTTCGTGGTTATTTATGCCACATAATTTGCTAACAGAGTCTACTTGTTTTGTTTCTCTCGAATGATGCAATACAGATAAATGATTTGAGCCTATAAAGAAAATTAAAGCTGCATTAACCTAGCTATCCCTTAAAAAATAAAATATCCCAATTATATAACAAGTAAAAATTTTAATCACTACCATGTAGGTGAATTAAAAAGTTTAATATTAAAAAAAAAATGATTAAAAAAGCCCATAACAAAGCATCAGGGTTACCTCATCCTCGAGAATATTAAACAAATGTTCTAAATGGAAGAGAGAGTGCAGAAAACTCTCAAATGATCAAACGTCACAAACTGACCTAATCAGTGTAAATAAAAGTGGACATTATAAAAACTTTTGACTTGATTGAATAGGACCTTGTTCTTCTACCTTGGTGATTGTGGCATTCCCAACCTCTTTTGTGGGGTGGATTGAGGCCCGCATTACCGCTCTTATATTTTTCATCTCTATCAGTGGGAGTTCACAGGATTTTTTTAGAGGCAAGGGAGGTCTTTGTCAAGGGGATCTTATCTTGCCATAGCTTTGCATAATCACAATTTCAGGTTCCACTAGAAATGCAATGTTACCAAGACTATAATATTGGCTTTTGTAGAAGACCTGCTCTTATTATGTGCTACTATTCATAAGTCTATTATTACCTTTTCTCCTTGCCTATCTAAGTTTGTATCCTTTCAGGATCTAACTCTAAATTTTGAGAAGATTGACTCTTTTATTTGTTGTAATGATAGTTGTGCTGGGAAGGACATCAAGGAGGATAGTGTTGGGGTCACTCTCTTGTGGTGTTTGTATCCACGGACTTGTGGAGACAAAGGACGCGGACGTTTGGAGAAATCCGGGAATGTCTGTCCTCGGGGTAGCTGGAAGAATTGGACGAAGGGTTAACATGTCCGAGAGCTTGACTTGGACGATGACTACTCAGAGGTATCATGTCCGAGAGGTTGACATGGACGAGGACGCTGGAGCCTAGGCGTTGACTTTTTCTCTCTCGTAGGCCTGCTGTAGCGACGTGTTACAGGTGGACAGTTGACCCACTCTGATTGGTGATTCAGGCGGCTTCAACTTCCAAGGTAACAGGCCTGTCATCCTAGCACGACGGGCATGCGCATGCTATGGCAGGCTTAGGGGGGCGCAGTCCTAGGGGGGCGCAGTCCTGCCACCCTATTGGCAGTAGGGTGGCTGGGTGATCAGCCACGTGGCCCCCTGGTATTATATATATAGGGCTGCTGCGTAAGAAAGTAAGGGTGTGAGAGTACAAGCAAGATTGAGAGAGCAATCTTGGGAGAGCAAAATGGCTATTGTGAAGGAGAAGAGGAGTGCACCACCGGTGAGAGAAGGGAGAAAGAGAAAAATAGAGTGAAAAGAAAAAGGAGTGTTTTTCTTGGTTTGCTCTGGAGAGTTTTTCTCTTTGACTTCTCGGGTGTGTAGCGGATACTCCATCTTAGAGGTTTGTAACCTATTTCACATAGTGGATTTGCTGTTGACTCTGTTCCCGTGGTTTTTCCCTTCGGTTGCAGAAGGGTTTCCACGTTACATATGGTGTGTATTCTCTCAGTTTTCCTTTTTACTATCCGTCCGAGCGCCGTCCCTCTGTCCGAGTGATTTGTCTCCTCGGTCATTGCGCTTAGGTGCATTATGTCCGAACGCCCGTTTGCCCCAACACTGAGTTCGTTTATTCCGATTTTGAGGAGGCGAGCAAACAGCAGCTTTGGACAAAATACTATACCCAGTTTATTAGATAGAGAACGATCATTTTCCTCTGTTTTGACTGTTCCTAACCAAACAAATTGAAGTCACGTTCAACAAATGTTCAAAAATGCAATGAGTGAGCGCCTCACCAAACAATAAACAGGACTGTAAACTTAAAACACCCTGAAAAGATTGAAATCCTCTTCCCCAGAGGATCACACAAGTCATAATCAGAGAATTGCAGCAAGTCGGTTCCTCTTCCATTGGAGTGGGTGATATGTTGTCTTCTCAGCTTCTTCAATTTTGTTCCACGGGAACTTGTGCTTAGCCCACTTTCGCTTCTTCGCAGAAACCCCAAGGTAATCTCCATAGCTCTGGATTAACAAATGGCAGGCATCAGTGTTCATGATGATATTAAATTAGAACATTGTACCCCGCAAATTCTAACTTAGATGAGATAATCATTAAACTTTCCCTTAAGACACCTCTGAAGTTTCTGGACAGCCGATATATAGAATGTTAATTATGTTGCTATTTTGCATTCAAAGTTGGTAATAACTCAAAGATCCATAGAAAGTTCAAAACCTGGAGGCATAGTCCTTCGTCGACATCGCAGATGGGATAGTCACTGGGGCAGCAATAGTCTGTTCCAGTACAGCAAACAGCGTCTGTGTACTCGCAGCACCCATAGATGAGGCAATAATCGAGAAATTCAAAAATGCAACAGCAAGTCTCAGTAGCTGGACAGTAGGAATAGTCCCCGCATTCACTAGGTGAAGGAGATGGAGGAGGAGGTGGGGGCGGCGTCGATGGAGGAGGGGGCGGTGGAGGAGGGGGAACAGTTGGGGAAGGATAAGGAGATGGCGAGGAAGCTGTCTTAGTTGGATAAGAAGCCATGGCATTAATTGCGCAGACCCCATACTCCGAGTCGGTGTTTCTTCTGAGGTAAAAATATCCTTCCATTCCCCAGCTTGTACCCCATGAATTCTTCACAATCCAATAATCTTCATCATCTTCGGAGCCATAGCCAACAATTAAAACTGCGTGGTCAATGTCATCTGGATCGCTTGAGCAATCGCCATCATAGATTCCCTGATCAAAGCACATCACGTACAATTCATGTCAAATTATTGTTGGAAAAATTTATCCTAATTAATTATAATACTTAAAATTCAATTAAAAATATTAATATTTTTTATTATCTTGTTCCTTAAGTTTTATTCTAATTAATTAGAAAAGTTTTAATTTAATTAGAAATACAAAGTTTTTTATTGTCTTGTCCCTAAATAATTTTATATCAATTATGTTTTTGATATTGAATTTGAAAATTTGAAGACTCCAACTTGATGATATATTAATGCAGCCTTTGTACTATTGAAAAAATAAAATTAACGATACTTGAACAACAATTTTATTCTATTTTATCTTCACTATCCTATTTTTAATAATTTAAAAATTACACTTGGAGTTCATAAGGAATAGATAAACAAGAAGTCTTTAACTTGACCATGCCCTCCAACTTAAGCTTTTGTTCAATGAGGGCGATGAACAAGGGGGAGCCTTTCAAAAAAGAAAAGGTTGAGACTACATAGCTGAGGAAGGACCAATGTGAAGTGTTATGACCCTTAAAAATTTAGATATTATATCAATGAGTCTAGAGTAAAGTACAACAATGATAGCAATGAGTACGCCAATCTTGTGGAAAAGATGACTATGAAGTCCATCATATCTTATTAATAGCCTATAATGGGCATCAAGGAGACAAAATGTACATACGATTTCTAAACACCAATGCAAGCAATCATGTGTGGTAAAAAGGAAAAATTCATCAATCTTATCTATGTGTCTCATGGCCAAGTTTCTTTGGAGACTCCTCCAAAATTCTAGTGAAAGACAAGTACAAGATCTTTATTATGTTTAAGAATGACAATTATACTTTTTTTCAATATCTATTATATTTCGATCATGACAAATAATATTTTAAATTAGAACAACTCTTAGAAAAGAATTATATTTTTAGTTTGCATAATTTTTATCTTATAATTAAAGATATTTCTAATAATTTGATTGTAAGTGTAAATATGTCAAGTATTAAGATATTCTCTTTGAATATCAAACATGATACAATAAAATGCTTGAATGTGGTCTTGAAAGACGAAGCATGGTCATGGCACTTAAGGTTCAACTATCTCAATTTTGGTGGGCTAAAAATACTCTCAAGTAATGATACGATGAAAGGCATGTCCTTAATCGAATATCCAAATGAGATTTGGGAAGGATGTGTTCTTGGAAAATATGACCGATCTATTTCTCCAAAGAAGAGAAATTAAGATGTAAGGCCAAGTTTTTGGATTATCATAATATTGGTTAAATAAGGTAATTTAATTAAAATTAAGGTTAATAGATATAAAAAATTGGGTTGAATAGTCAAATGGATCGGTTGACTCGGCGCTCGAGAGAGGACTAACCTGCGCCTGAGCACTAAACACAGAAACTCTGCGCTCGATGCTCACCCAAGACCCACTCAAACGGCTGACTGGCAGAGAAGGTCTACTCGACGCACACCCAAGCCACGTTTGATACAGTAAACCTGAGACCCCGCACCCGACACGCACCTGAGTGGTGCTCAAGCAGAAGGCTTTATATAAGCAGCACTCGACTTATTCTAGTCATTTTTCTGTATATTTTTAGAGTAGAGAGAAAGAGTCGAGGAGAAGAGAGAATGGAAGAGAAAGAAGGCTTTAAGAAGTCCAATTCAAATGAATCAATCATAGAGTTTGATAAATTTGGAGTAAAGGCATGTGTACTGTATACTCTCCTTTCTTTATTGCAGTTCATTTTCACTTTTTATGAGTAATTCTTATTCAATTACTCAATTATATTATTATTTCAAAGTTATGATAGCAGTACTAAGCATACATGTTCATTTTTCATGATTTTACTAAAGAATTTCATGAGAACTTATGTCTAAGTTATGTATCATATGTTATGTCAAGATTTTCTGCATTATAAAGCATGATATTATGATCATCTATGCATAATTTCATGGAGAACCATTTTGCATATCTTAAAACTATAGAGTTAATTGCTGTATATGTTCTAGAAAAATGTATAATTCCTTGCCAGTGAAGTATATAGACTGAAACACAGAAATTCTCCCAATTTGATGATTTTGCTGAGTTTAGGTCTCTTCATATTTTAAATTTGTGTAGTAGCTTACTTATGCTTTAAATTATAACATACGTATTTTGTTAAAGTTGGAAAATATATGTAATTCAAAGTGCATGAGCTGAATTTTTCCTATAAATGCTGAATTTTTGTATTTTGTTGAAAATTCTGCAATTTGTCAAGAATCCAACATCCCAGACTTTCATAGTTAATGTGCCAAAGTTTTTGCAAAGATAATATCACAGAATTTTAAAATTATAATAGAAAACTCTACAATTATACAATGATATATAATCATTTTCTCTAGAGATAAAAAAAATTATAAAAAATCAAGAATAATTGTAGAGTTTTTTTAAGAATAAAAATTGGACCAAGGTTATTATTCAATCGATAGTATATTTTAGTATGACTTAATATATTATAGTGATATATTGATATCCAACCCTATATAACTGCAGGGTTAAAAAGCGATGTCTAGCCCTATTTATAGGGTTATATGTAGGTAACCCGCCAACGGGTCTCGAGTAGTAGCGTATAACATTTGATTGTGTAAGAGTATATACAATTTAGGCTTCGATTGTCTGCTCATTTAGTTAGTAAGGCCTAATGGCTCTAGTCCTTAAAGAAAATAAAAAAATTAAACATGTTTTAATGATAAATGACAATAAAATAAGATAAGAAAATCTGAAAATTTTATTATGTAAATTTTCTCTACACAAGTTCATGTATTTGCATCCTCTCATTCTTCATAGTCCTTTCAATATGTTTTTAATGCAAAGTACATATTTTATTTATATAATATATACCTTGTTAAGTTTTTTACTTACTCTTTTACTATTTTACTAACTCCTCTCAGATGAGATATACGAGTATTTGTCGGATGAGTAAGAATAAAGGTCGGAAGTGGTTACAAAATTTTAGTTTAGTATTTTATTAATGTTTTATGATGTATAATATTTTCGGACATAATTAATGTAATTGTATCTTGTAATTTAGTTTAATTTCCATTTTGGACAATGGTTGGTGATGTATTTGACTTTTGGACAGCATTTAGATGTATAAAAAGTATTGTATTATGGCATCCGGTATTAGTTAATGTAACAGTCTAAACTGCAGCAGCTAGTAATTGGATTTAATGATGTATTTGGTTGATATTTTAAGTCTAAAAAGTAGGTTATTTTCAGCTAAGAATCACTACGGTTGCATGTGTTAATTTGGATGTCATTTGTCCTTTGTCGGATGACGATTTGGTTTAGTTGGTAATTATGATTCCATCGGTCAAGTTATGGATATTTCTTTACTTTTACAAATTATTATATATTATTTATTGTATTGATCAGGCATCATTCCTTATATAAGGTCCAACGTCGTATTGTTTAGGTCAACGTTGGAACCACCCGTAGCATGGCAATAGATTTGGGTCTTGTGTTTAGTATTGTGTTTTCTATTTGTGGTCGGTTATAATATTGACGTGGAGTTTACATTTGGAAGATTATGTAGAGGATGATTGGATAATCAATAATATTGATTATGGGTTAACCTAGGATCAATATTTGGGATATGACAGAAGAGCATACCGATATTTGCCGTCCATTGAATCCGATGTCAAATGGAAAAAAATAGGTACTTTCTTATATTTAGTAATGATTATAATTAGAAGATGTATGCTTATTTAAAAAAAATGTTTGAAACATTTAACGTGCTCAAAGAGTTTAAAAGTAGTTTAGATAAGCAACGTGGGCACTCTATTAAGATGTTGCGGTCTAATCAGGGAAGTGTGTATACTGCTGATACTTTTATAAAATGTTGCAAAGAGTATGGAATTGTATACCATGTTACACCATCTTACACGCTCCAATTGAATGGAGTTTTTGAAAGGAAAAATGAGATCATTGTTGATATAGTTCAAAGCATATTAAAAGGCAAAGAGTTGCCTACAGAATTTTGGGCTGTAGCAGTCGCTTATATAGTTTATTTACTAATCTAATGTCCAACAATGAGTGTTTCGTCGATGACTATAGAGAGGCATGGTTTTTTTCTCAGCCTAATGCTGGATATCTTAGAGATTTTGGAGGTGTTGCTTATGTAAAGGTCCCGGAGGCAAGAAGAACAAAACTTGATGAAGAAGGTGAGAAACATGATTTTCTAAATTATGATAATAAAACCATGGGTTATAAGTTATATAGTCCATTCACTAAACAAATTGTCCTGAGTAGATAAATAATTTTTGAATAATGTAATAAGTAAAATTGGGAGAAAAAAAAGTAAATGATAAAATTATAAGTTTTATTTTCCAAGAGGAAGAATCAGAGCAGGCTAGTGAAGGTATAAGGGATCAGAATCCTCCACCTAGTTCTCTCGTGCTCCAAAGGAGTGTTACTCCTTTTAAACCTACTTACCCCAAAAAAAAAAAAAAAAGGTTACTCCTTTTAGATGTAGGTCAACATCAACTTTGTAAAGTGCTCAATTATTATCTTCTTCATTGGAGGCTCGATCACAAAAGATAAGGGGTTTGCGAGAAATTTACAACACCACTGATATTAATGATGATAATAACCTTAACTTGTTTTATTTCTTCATAATATATAATCCACTTAATTTTGCAAAAGTCGTCCAACAAGAGAAGTGTAAAAAAGCCATGGACAAAGAGATAGAGGTAATAAAAAAAGGTACGTGGAACTTACTACTTGGCTGAAAGCCTACAAAGGTGTTAGTGTAAAGTGGATCTACTAAACAAAGAAAAATGCAACTAGTAAAGTGAAATGATTCAAGGTGAGGTTTGTTTCCAAAAGCTACAAGTAGCCGAAATTGACTATGGAGATTTGTCTGTACCTGTAGCTCAACTAGACACCATCAAGTTGCTACTTTTGATCGCCGCTCAACAATAATGGACAATCTATTAACTTAAAGTGAAATCGACATTCTTAAATAATTTTCTTAAAAAAAATGTATATGTTAAACAATCTTTGGGCTATGTCAAAGTTGGGCACATGGACATGGAATGTAAGAATTGACAAGATCGTCTATGATAATGATTTTGAGAAATACTCTTAAGAACATATCCTTTATATGAAAATTTTGCTCAAAGAGGTGTTATTTGTAAGTCTTTATATTGACGACCTGATTTTTTTGAGAAATTATTCATCATTATTTCACGAGTTTAAATGAAACATATTTAAGGCGATGAAAATGAGAGACAACGGCTTGATATTTCATTATATCAAAATTGTAGCGCAAAGTGAAGGCGGGATCTTCATTTCTCAAAGAGCCTATGCAAAGGAAATATTCAAGAAGTTTTACATGGAAGGGTGCAATCTAATCAACACCCCAATTGTTAGGGGTTTGGAGCCATGTAAGAATATCAATTGTAATATTGTCAATTTTGCATACTTTAAAAATCTCATTGGAAATCTTCAATACCTTATTTTTATGAGGTTGGATATTTTTATGGTGTCGGTTTGATTAGTAGGTATATGGAGGCACCGAATCAAACTCATTTTGATGTGGCAAAATGAATTATTCATTTTATCAAGGGACCCTCAATGGTGATTTGCTTTATTCATATATTAACAAATTTGATCTTTGTAAATAAAATGGCCGTAATTGGGAAAGAGACTTTGATAAACAAAGGAGCACAACCGGATCACTTTTTACATAGGCTATTCAGATTTTAGATGGTACTCAAAGAAGCAAGCAATTGTTACACTATCAACTTGTGAAGCTAGCATATGGCGGCCACTTTCGCTATGTGTCATGTAATTTAACAGAGAACTTTATAAAATTTTTTAAAATTTCATCAAAAAAGTCCCACAATAATTTATATTAATAACGAGTCCTTGATTGCCTTGGTAAAAAAATATGTGTTCCTTGAAAGAAGTTAACACATTGACACATGTTATCATTTTACTCAGGAGCACATCAACACATATTATTTAAACTAAAGAGCATAATTGGATTTGCTTTCTTCACGAGCGATTTGGCTTTTGCATGGTGTTCAAAGAAGCGAGTGATTGTTATACTATCAACTTATAAAGTTGTGTATGTGGCGGCTTATTCTACTGTGTGCCATAAAATTTGACTTAAAAATTTTCTAAATTTTTAAAAATTTCTCAAAAAAGTTACACAAAGAAATATATTGATAAAAAATTTGCAATTACCTTGGTGAAAAATTTTGTATTCCATAAGAGAAGTAAACACATTGATATGCATTATTATTTTATCTAGGAGCAAGCAAAGAACAAAGAAGATGAATTGGTATATGACAAGTCTCATGCTCAAATTGATGGCATTTTTACCAAATCGTTTAAAAGTTCAACATATTTAAAATGTTGAAGATGATACTCAGAATGAAGACTTTAGATTAATTGGGGTTAAGAAGGGATGTTAAGAAATAAATCTCAGTTAATTATGTCATTTGAATCTTAATTTGGAATTTCAAATGTCTTTTATTATTTTATCTTTAAATTTTAATCCAATTAATTGGGGGAGTCAAATTTTGGTTAAAAATATTAAATATTTTTAATTGTCTTATCTCTAGGTAATTTCATGTGAGTTATGTTTTTTTATATTGAGTTTAAGAATTAGAAGGTTCAGACTTAGTGCTATATTAATGAAGTCATACCATAGAAAAACATGGAATTGAAGGCACATGAATAAAAATTCTATTTTTCTTTCCATATTCACCATACTATTTTTATTTTCTCTTCAGCAGTGTGTGAGTAGTTTTACCCATGAGAAGTTTACTCACCCCCGTATACAACTGGAAGTCAATCGCAGATCCATCCATGCCCGCGCTTATAGGTTGGTTGACCGTAGCACACAGGAGAGCGCTGTCTGATTCATCTACATCATCGTAACCATCAATGCTTACAACTTTCCTTTCCTCCTAAAATGCGAGCATAGAAGTAAAAACGGAGGCGAAGGAGGAGAAAAACTAGAGAGAAATATATCCATGGCTGCCAAACCTTGGTGGTGTTGCATGTACCATCGACTCCTGTGTAAGGGTAATCAGCTTCAGTGTCAATTCCTCCATTATTAATGACCCACTCAAAGGCATAGTCCATATAGCCCCCTTCACACCCATAGTTGGTTGTGTCACAGTCAACGAGCTCTTGTTCTGAAAGGCTGACAAGGGATCCAGTAACGATAGCATTGATTCCTTCCATGGCGCCCGTTGAAGAGAATGACCAACAGCTACCTGTGGGATATTACAAAATGGTGTTGGCAAATTATCAATTTGATAATTCAGTCATCGTTCTTTGACATGCGTCCAATTGGGAAGACTCGGATGTGAATTTACTAAACTAGTGATTTTAATTGGGAAGACTTGGATATCAATACAATGTTGAAGTCGGTGCATGACCTGTTGCTTGGTGATTCCTCAAAATAAGAAGTTTTTCTTCTTTTGAGATGTTTTCTGATCTATAATATAGATGCATGATTTTTATTTTTAATTATTGTTAACATAGACCAATATATATATATATATATATATATATATATATAATGAGGACCTTAAGGGGTAAGGCCCCTGTTTTCTTAGTCCATGACATACCAAGGCCAACATCTCCTCGTATATGGAGAGGGCAAGTTTCTTCTGTGTAAGATCAACTAAAGTATGCAGTCGGCCATCCTTCTTGCACAGGACCGCTCCAAGTCCGCAATCCACTATGAATGGCTCTGAAAATCTTTGCAAAATGAGCATGGGTGGTATGGTAGCCATGTCCCACCCATTGGAGATCATAGAAAACATTTTTAGCCATGGGTCCAATGAAAGCGTCCATTTTGAACATGTTAGCTAAGAGTTGAGCGATTTTTCTGTACAATGGATGAATTTACTGTTATAGTTAAGTGAGACACAAAAAACCTAACAATCCTTTTACCCTAGTTGGTTTATCCCATGAGAGTATATGGGTATGATAGCCATGGTCCATTGAAGATCAACAAAAACCCTTTTAGCCACGGGCCCCAATGAAAATGTCTATTTTAAACATGTTGGTTAAGAGTTGAGCAATTTTCCCATGCGATGGATGAATTTACGATAAAAACTAATTGGTTTATCCCATGAGAGCAACCAAAAAATCTTCTCGAGATCCATTGCTACACCTTGAGAAATTTAGTGTCCCGAGTAACCAACTTGCCATTACCCGAGTAGAACTTTACTCTTTTGACGAAGTAATTCTTAGCCCTTAGCCACTTGCAATACACCTCCCGCATGCAATATGTTCTCCTTCCTTGTGATGATAAAAATTAAAGGTATTTATAACATCTGATTTTTATTTATAAATTATAATATTATTAAAATAATTTTATAATAAAATCTTTTAAAATAATTAAATTTTAAAAATCAAACTTGGCACCTAATAGATACTTGAGCTACACTTCTACGTTTTTTTGGTAGAAGCTGCACTCTTATTATGTGCCTAAGCAATGTTCATACATATTTTGGACAAATTGGGTGGCATCTGATATGCGTCTATATAGCACTCGTGTATAGTTTGAGCAAAATGCTAGCATTTCAGTTACGTTTAGTATAGTGTTTGTATGTGCTTGGGAGTTGTGAACGGTGCCTGCCGAGCATTCGTACACTGATTTAGTTATATAAGTTATGCACACACTACATTGGGCCATTTTTATTGGAAAAAAAAGGGAAAATAAAGAGAAAATGAAGAATTGAACGAACAAAATTTTGAAATTTTATCTTATTAAATTTATTAGATCAGAAGGTTAAGACAAGTATTATAAATCTATTTTTTGCTATATTTATAAACTTTTTAATTTTATTTATATTTCTTATTTTGATATACATGCATGTAGCCTTTAACTACCCCGCCCTGAATATTATTGTATGTATGTGATTTTCACCGAAACGTTTAGGATTTTAATTAGGTTTTATTAAACATTTAAAAAGTTTTTCACTTTATGCAAAATAAATAAATATTTAAAGTATTATATTTACATACATGCATACTTGTGAAACAAATGTCATGAAATCGTGCATTTGGACCTTATAAGTGATAGTCTATACAAATGTTTCAGATCGAACTTTATTTCATCATTCGATTTAATACTTTCTTTCCTACGGGGTGAAAAAATTTGTAATTTTAAGTCTTTTATTTTATAATCTCCCAAGTTAGTATATTTTTTAGAATTATTGTAAATATTGAATTAAATAATACACTCAAACATCTTAATATATATCAGATAAATATAATAACTCTACCTACCCTACGAGTGGTAAAAGAATATAATATTTGACTCTCTCAATAGGAAGCAATATGTAAACAGCTCATCTATGAATTTAAATAGTAGCTTTTGGTCTAAAATTACTAAAAGTATATGTAATTATTTTTCAAAATTGATTTTTAATAATTGATTTTCTGTTTTATTATGTTTTGAATTTTTAAAATTTTCTTTGCATATGATTTGATTTTAGATTTTGGACTTTGGATTTTAGACTATAGTCTTTTAAGTCTTTAGAAGATTTTATATTTTGGACTATTTAGAATTCATATATGAATTATGAATTTTGTATACAAAATCATATTTGAAATATTGGCATTTGAACATTCGATTTTTGGATGTTTGATGTATTTGGATCATTTGATATTTTGAACTTTACGTGTGTTTTATGATGTTTGTTCCTTCGTTCTACTTTGTGGGTATATATTTTGTTGTTATATACACATACTTGTTGAGTTTAAAGATTATAATTTTATATTATTTTTAACCATTTTAAATTAGAGTGCTTAAAGACTCATAGGTTTTCAAACGGAAGATATCTGAAGATTTTGTTATTTTATATTTTTTATATTCAAGATTTTATTTGATTTATCCTATAATTTGTGTTTAGGTTTCATATGCTTGGGAATTGGTACGTTTTTTATTATTTGCAGTTTACATTATTTAGGGATTTTCTCTCAGTCTATTTATATTAGAACCATTGTGGTTTTCACATTGGTATAGGTTTGATATTCTAATTGTTAGATTTGGGTTGGTACTTTTCTTGCAAGAATGAGTTAATCGAATTTATTATTATTGTTTTAGAGGCCGGATGGAATGGCTTGAATTGGTCCTGTGCCTACTTTGTTAGGCGTTATGGTTATTATATTAATCGTTTTGATTTTGTCAGATACGACCCAAGGTTAGAAAATAATATTCGAATTTTATTCCTTCTAAGGATAAAGAAAATTTATTATAATTTAATTATTATCGGTTTTTATGCTGAAATCATAACAATATTATCAAAAAAAAAAAAAGTCAATACAAACTTCCAGATGAGTTCCTCAAATACCTCATTCGTGGTGCTTTAAAAAGCTGCGAGGGCATCAGCGAGGCCAAAGGGGTATTTCCAAGGACTCATAGTGGGCGTGATGTTTTCTCAACGTCTCCAGGGTGCAGCGTAAATCCAATTTTGTATAAAATTGGGCGGTGTACAGTTCTCCTAACAACTCTTTAGTGGGATATTTATCCTTATAGAGAGGTTACTACAATCTACACACAGTCGCCACAAGCTATCAAGTTTCTTTAATGGGAAGGACCTGTGCTGGGGCATGTAACTCTGTTAGCCAGAAGATCCTTCGCCATTTGTTCAATCTCATTTTTTGCGATACGGGTTTGATATGGCTTAACCAAGACAGGACCCCACCCCTACCTCCAATCAAAGGAATTTTGTTGTTTTGGGCAGGCGTGGTTCAGGGGCTCAGCATTTGAGGTTCCATGTTCTGCCTTCCTTCCACCCGACTCACTCCTAGATTTATAGAGAGTAGTTGCAACAGATGGGCCCTACTACCCTTTACCGAGTGTCCCCCAATATCCTAGGACAGATGGGACCTGTGCTCACGAGATCCCCTCGGACATGGAGTTCTGAGGTCCTTCCCTTCCAATGAAATATATAATATCCAATTTCTTAATTTATATTATGACATCGTAGTTATTATATTTTAGATTGATATGAAAAATATTTATATAAAAAAATTTAAGAAAAATTGAATTTTATGAAAATAGGATTAGCATTCGATCGACATGAGTAGAACACAATATTATATATTGCGGATTGTTTGTATAGAATCATGCTTTGGAATGAATTTAATAGCATTTTAGATTTTTACATGAAATTTTATGGTTTTCTATCATTCTACCTAATTTATTAACATATATTGTACTTTATCGAGAGCTATACTCATGTTTTGCAACTGTTTTAAAGCCCCTTTTATATAACCGGTCATAGATTTTTGTAAGATACGAATAAAAATTAGCAAAGACTTTTGTTAGCCGTAACTGTAACATTAAGGATTATTTAGATTTTATATAACTGTATTGGATATATACATTTTTTAGTTTAGTAGTTGGGACTTCTAGGTCAATGACCCAAAATGAAGACATATATGGCTTTTTTTATGTGTATTTGGGTATTATCGTTATTTTTTTTTTCTTGTGATAATTTATAAATTGATTAGGCATAATATTATTTTAAAGCCAAATGGGATAGCTTGGCCAATCATATTACCATTGTATTTCATATTTTAACTATATTGCTTATAGTTTTTATATTTAGTATCTGACCTAATTTTAAATTATTGGATTATAATTATTTATGAATATATTGATGCCATTATTATTACCTATTCAATGTAAATCAGAGAGATGCCAAACAAAAACCAAACTAACCCTTTTTTTAAAAAAACTGGGCTCTGGTATATGAAAAAAACATGGAAAATTAAAAAAAATATATATATAGAGAGATTAACAAAAGAAAGTCAAACAACCTAGGGATTCCTAATGGGATAAATTTGGATGCCACATTTAACTCGTCCGTATAATTTAAATGAGATTTGGCAGCTATACACAGTTCATTAAACCAAAGTGCCCGTGAAGAGAATAAAAGCTGATTTCAGAATGACTTACCGCAATCACCTTGGTCTTTGACACCGGTAACCACTCCCTTCTTCCTCCAATCCAGGGATGAAGGTGCATCGCAGGATGTCACCTGCCCAGGCAGCCTGTTCCTCCATTGTTTCTTATTTTTGTCGGCGGGTTTCTTCACCTTGGACAGATACTTCTCCTTGAACTCCTCATTGCTCAAATCAGCAAACTTGTTCAGTCCCACAGTATGCCCCGAGTTCCTCTTGTAGTTCTTCTCAATCACATATTTGAGGTTGTTCTTGAAATTCTCTAGCCTCTTTGCTGCCTCTTCGGCATGCTGATACGCTTTCCCATGCTTCTGCTTCCATTGCTGGAAGAGTTGACCAATCCAGTCCTCGGAAGCTAGGTCTCTGGGATCATAACCCGTAATGGAGTATTCGCTCGGGAGTCCCCAGGAAAGGCATGTGAACGAAGAAAGCAACAAGAGAAAAAGGGGTAGATGGGTTCTCTGATAAACCATTGCCACACCCATGGTTCCTCTGATCTCTTGCCCTGCAGCTTTGTTTATAAGTCGAGGTCGTGGGTTAGCTAGAGCACGCCTACCAGTCAGCCGAAGGACTTTCCTTTTTTTCTCTCTTTCTCTCCTTTTTAGCCTTGTAATGGTTTTGGTTTGCCATTCAGACGGACAATTTGACTCGGGAATGCCAAGCAGTTACAGATACCTAACAGTCAATGCGGGCCGGGTGAATATCTGGCAGGGATTAACCATTTCCCACTCTGACTGACTGCGAGATCCAAAATTGTCTGATGATTGGAACATCAGAAGACTGTGTAATAACGTGGTCAGTTGAGAATATTAATGAAGGAAATGCCATCGGATGGCTTTATTCAGGAATAATAATACCACAAGCTTAACAGGTTAATTGAAAGTTAAGTATATGTTAGAAATCTCTCTCGTGAAGGTTTTCCGGTCAACTCGATGTTGACCGGATGGCGGTCAACTAATAGTTGACCGTCTGAAGCCACCCGTACTCCGCCCAGATGCTGTGACAGCCTGTTAAGGTTTCTGGAAAAGCGTCTCTTTATTATTTGCCGTTGCTGATT
>JAOVVI020005228.1:0-16728 GCA_028571085.2 Nepenthes alata
TGATCATTTTGAACAAACACAACTCTGCTATTAAAAGAGAAAAAATAGACTTATTGAATGTGATGGGTCCGGTACCATGGGCCAGGCTAAAGTCCTAAGTGCAGCAAATCAACGGCCCATCAAGGATTCCTCCAAAGCCCAACACGAGGTCTTGAGGGACCACTGAGAAGTCCACGCCGCTCGGCCAAGAGGACGCCCGCAGCAAGGCGACTCCAGCTCAGAAGGCAGGCCTGTGTGTCCCTGCCAACACGCGGCTCCCGCAACCAAATACGGCGCAGAATATTCTCCCCAACTCATCAGCTTCAACAGCACAGCACCAGCAAGTAATGAGAACTTGCCATAATACAGCCGCAGCAACCGTATTAACAACTCAACGAATATTCCCAGAATATCGCCCGCGATCAAGCGATTGCCCCCCAAAATAGGCAACTGCCATTGCTAGTTGGCAAGAATCACCTGGACAGCCCAGCGAATCCATACAGGGCAGCTGTCACCAGCTGTGCACCCCAAGACGGGATTCACAACCCTTGCTCTACATATACCGCCTTTCCTCCACATGAAGGGGGGGAGAAAGAGAGAGAAGACCGAGAAGGCGCACCCACTGTCCTCTCGTCCCGTGAGAGGCCTCATTATTCTACTCCGGCCAATGGTTGTGCAGGCCTCCCACCAGCTCCGAGTGCTGGCACTGCTAGACCGATGAAGGAGACTCGTAGAGCGTGGCGCAGAGAGCCCCTTCGTTCTTAACCAGAGTGGGGATTGACAAAAGTCCCTCTCCTCATCACCAGCACTTAGGAGTCTCTTCCTCCTCCGGTTAGCCACCCGTTTGCAGGTGCATTCAACAACTAGTCACTCCTCGACGAGTGCAGAACTCTCTTACTCTGGTAAGTAGTCCACTGGCAGGGCGCACTCAACAGAAGCTAAGTCCTCTATCTCTAAACTGGCCCTCAACCGGGCGCACTCAACAAGAGGTTAGTCCTCCATCACGCAAAGCCGCTCTCTGGCCGGGTGCACTCAGCATGAACCTAGTTCTCCATCTCACAAAGTTGGCCCCTGGCCGAGCATACTCAGTAAAGCTCAATCCTCCACCTCTCAAAGCCGCATCCTGGTTGGACACACCCAACGGAGCTCAATCCTTCACCACTCAAAGTCGCTCCCTGCTGGACACCCAGCGGAGCTTCGTCCTCCATTTTTCTAAACACTCAATCCCCTCACCCGTGCACCATTTCACTTTGCATCCTCTATCTTTCTTTTTCTACAGAAAGATTTCTAACTTAATCGTTAGAGGATATACCACAGAGCAAGTTCTCACTATCCTTTGTCCTCTTTGTTCATTGTATTGCGTAAGACTCAGGTTATTTGCAATGGAGACTGAACCCACCTCAGTTTGATCGATTGTGAAAGATCAAGTGGCTCTCTAATCAGTACAACAACCCAAATCTAAGAATGCATCAAAATGAAATAGATATGTAGGGTACTATTCATTGTTAATTTCAAGGGTGCAACAACAAAAGTGAAAACACCTACATTTTAGTAAGAGCAGAATGGAAAAACGTCATACTATAAAAGTACAAAACCCAACTTTTATAAGCAAAAAAGGACAATGGAAAAATGCTCTCCCATATTAAAAGGAAAAGGACCCATATTTCATGAAGATGTGTCACTCAAAACGTGTCCAATATACATGCCACTGTCAATGACGTACAACCAAATTTGTCCAATTTTCTACGCCATTTTTTTAGATACAGCTTACATGAGTTTGAATCATGTCAGCAGCATGGCCATGACAGGAAGTGTCCAACACAAGATGGATATCCCAAAAAGCATGTTCGTGCTTCATATCTCCCCAATCACTAACCACAAACAATAACCATGGAGTTATGCCACAAATCCTCAAATTTCTAAACTTCTAAGCAAACATTCAAAGATTTTAATTGGAAGGTGCCCATTGGTAAGAGAGGGGAACAAAGGGATGTTTCCATGGAAATAGAAAAAACAAAACTCCAGATTTGTGTAGGGATCAATAGCGAAATTTGAGGAAGGTTCATCAACCTGGCGGTTTTGAGGTCGGTTGCAGATAAGGTATTTCCACTTTCATGGAATACGATTTGAAAACAGGAGTAAAAAGAAGAGGGAAAACAAAACCTCTATAGATTTTCCTAATCTATTTACAGGTTTTTCCAAGCTATTATTATTTTCTTTTACCCTCCATTTGTATCTAACACAGAACAAAAATGCATATTAACAAAATAAAATTAAACAGAAGAATTAAGAAACTAAATTTCTTTCTTATTTACATATTAAAAATTAGAGAGGGAGAAACAAAAATGAAATGATAAAGGCAAAATTTCTATTTTCGAAAGGTGGTATAGCTTTATACTCTGGCGGTGTCCTTCATTACACCTCTGCAACCAAGGGAAACAAAAGTAAAAATGATATAAAAAGCAAATTGATGAGAAATGAAATGAAGAAATCAACTCTACCACCAACTTCTGACCGTGACCACCGGTCACAACTTACGTCACTACAAATCCTCTCTCCTTCATCACCACCATGATTTACATACACATAGCTCAAAAATCCAAATAGCAAACCCATCACCAAAGCCAGATCCGGTGCAACATCCACCAACCTTCAAATATTAGTCACTCTTAATTGTGACAGACCCTCTCCCATTCTTCCTCCTTTCCTTGCTCCTCCCTTGGGTTGCCTTTGGAATTGTGGAAGGAGGTGGAGAACATAAAGCAAATATGATTCCAACTCTAGCCCCCTCTATCAGATCTAGATTTGCAAGTGTAAACTAGAAGAAAAGTAGAGTCAAAAAGAAAGACATAACAGGAGGAAAAAGGGCAAGCAATAGGAGAAGAGAGAACTTCAGAAAGGAGGAAAAGAGGCAGTAGAGATTCCAAAAGCAGTGCATCAAGGATGGGGCATTTTTTCCAATCAATGCTCTTGAAGGAGAGGTAGTAAACACGATCAAGAACTGACTGACAAAGAGCATAGTCTTGGGGCCTACGGGACCAGAAAGAAAAACAAAACAAAGAAGTAACAAGAAAAACAACCAAACAGACCACCAAAAAAAAAAAAACAAGTGAAAGCAGGTGGCCATGTCAAGCCACTGTCAATATTAAAAAAAAAAAACAGAAGGCAGCATGAACTGGTTGCCTTCATATCAGCATCTGCAGGGATATAAACAGAAGGGGCGGCTGGCTCTGCAGAATCTAAAGGAAAAAAGACAGGAGAAGAGGAAGAAAAGAAGGGAAAAGACAGAAAACAAGGAGAAAATGCTAACCTTGATATTCTAGGTTAATTTCTTCAATTTCATGAGAAGTAAAAACATATATTAGTGTTGTTAAAGGCAAAAGGTGCATCAAGGAGCAAATGGTCCCCAGGCCTCAGCAGAATGCACAAGGCACAAGGAGCAGGCACTGGCATGATGGGAGTGAGCGACTCATTTATGAAATATGGATAAAGGATGTTCTTGAGATAAATTTCAATTGTTAAAGCTAATGATATTATAAAAAACACAAACTATTTTTGACAATAATTATAAACTCATAATTCAACTAATAATATAAAAGATAGCAAAAAATAATAAAAACTCACCATAAACACATAAGAACAATAAAATCGTTAACAAATTTGAAATATTATTCACGAGATATCCATAACAATATTAATCGTCATCATCAAACAAAAGATCATTTACTTCTATTTCCTTAGCTTATAGGTTAAGACCTTTTTATATGTTTTTCTAAATTAGAATCTTCAACATTTACAAATTCTAATGGAATAAACCTAGAGGATAATATCACTAAGATTCACACCATTTCTTAATTTAATATGATGTGTAACCTCATTTATACCAATGATTTAGCTACAGAATAATGTCAAAAAATCATCTTCAAATATAAATACATTATCTTCATCATAATCTTATTCTATCCTTCTAATTAGATTATTTTCATAAACTTCAATTTTAAAAACACCTAGTATTAAAGGTAACAATTAAATATAATAGTTAATTTATAAAAATAATTTAACTTTTTTAATTAAAAAAAATAAGCCACTCAAGGCATGCACATTGAGCCGAGCACACCTCTTTGAATGAGCCTTGCCAAGTATGTATAGGCATTGGGCTTTGAGCCTCAAGCCTAGGTGTGCCTTTACAACATACTATTATATACATATCCCAATTTTTTGGAGGGAAATTCAATCTCAAAATGTTTAAACTTAATTTTGTGTTTTCATGTGATTATTGAAATCTTAAGTGGCATTATGATTCATAATGGAGGAATTGATTTGTTGGAGTTATTTTAGAAGGTTTGGAGGAAATTTTTTCGTATATAATGAGCAACTGAAGTTGGGAATTGTGGAATTAATAAATGGTTAGGTTATTAGTGATACATTAAAATGCTATGCAAGCTATATTGAAGAAGGGAGATAGTAAAGTAGAGAGATGATTCTTAAAGCTTTAACTCTAAAAACAAAAGGAATATCATACATCTAAGCATTCTTGGATTGTCTAAATTAGATTAGTAATTAAAGTATATCATCATATATTTAGATATAGAGGAGGTTTTGGTACAAGACTCCACATTGGAAATTCAGAAGTAAGTTAAGCATTGCATTACATAATTTAGGTGAATGGATAACAAGATTTACACAAATATTTTCCATTTTAATCATGTTTGTGAACAGGTTTTAAAACCTAAAAAATGAATAATATGCTATTATGTATATCAAAATCTCTATGTAATTTCTAATTATTAGTGCTTTTGACATGATTTTATCTTAAACTAATTGTACTTATGTTTATCAACATGAACCTTGCATATATCATTCGTACTTTTATAATATGAGGTCTTTCAGATTTCTTTTGGTATACATAATGCTTTCAGGGCATATACTAAATGTCTTTACTCTTTGAGAGCCGCTCTGTGTATGGGTATGACCATGATACATAACAAAATTACATGAATACAGATATTATTATATATCATGATGTTTCCATACTTGGCCTAATGTTTATGTTAAAAAATATTCTAAACAATTATTTATAAAATATGCACAAGTTCATTAACATTCATGATTTTGATATAAATTGGTTGCTTATAAAAAAACTTGTTGGTTCATTATTTATCCATTAAGCTTGTCTCATAATATTTTATTCATTTTTTATATCACTAGGATTTTAAGGCCATGGACCCATCTTACTAGTTATATGTGTTAATGCAAAGGTTTTTTTTTTTTTTGAGGGCTTCCATATCTTCTTTATCCATTTTGAAGCCATAGATACTATTAGCTCTATCATATTTACCTATTCATCTTTAGATGAGCCGTAGCTCTCATGTATATATATCAAATAGTGTAACAAAGCCCACCTCGCAATATTTATGTCAATTTTAATCATGTCTATATAATATTAACTTTCAAATTAAGACATAAGGCTTGCTAACTAATGTGTGTTACAAGCCCGTCTTGGTCATTGTGCTAGTTACGACCAATTCAAATATGGGTCATGACATTTTCGAGCTCTTCTTCCGAGTTGTTTTCACCAATTTTCCTTGTCTATAAATAGAAAATAACATTTTTTTCTCTACCATTTCCCAGCAAGTCCCAGACTAGGACTAAGAAAAGGGGTAGTTTTGGGATAGTTTCAACTTGTTTAAGTGGGCGACTGAAAAAATAAAATCTAGTCCCATAAATATTTTACATGCCATGTAAGTACTTCCCCTTTCTATAAATGCCACATTTTTATTTATTGTTGGAAAATGATGGAAAACCCAACATATGAGGCAGAGTGCTAGAAATTTGAAAACTTTGGAGTATAATAGTTTCAAAATTTGGAGGTTTTTGAGAATGTATGATACCTTAGCTCTTGAAGTACCAGTGTAATATGGACAAGACACAATAAAAAATTCACCAACAGCATAATTACCCCAAAATCACATTGTCCAGCCGCAACACATGCTCCCACATTTAAAACACCATTCCTATTTGCAGAATATGGAAACTAGAAAACCCAAGCCATCAATGCCATCTACCATTTTAAATTCAAATCTCAGTACATCATCAGAAACTCTCAGCAGCTATTGAGAACTCATTTGTCAGCCCTCAAAATTCTTCCTAAGTGACCAACAAGCTGATAAAAGCTATGTCTTCCACTACAGGACACACTTTTTCTGCCTACCCCATTGATGAGCTGCGACCCACCTCTCTCCGGCAAGGCCAAAATTGTTTAAACAGTGATTTTCATGCTATTATACAGTCACCAAATAACTCACCCCGAAGTCAGACTATGGTTATCACGAGCCAACCAAAGATTAAAGAGGTTAAATTTGTGAAAAGCAGAAATAGCCAAAAGTTTAATGCAGAAGTTCAGAAAAATTTTGTCCTAATTCTTCATTGGTTGCTTGAGAAACCAGAAGCTCTAATGCATCAGAAACCAGGTCTTAGTCATTCATTTCCTGCTGGAGATGTGTTTGAGTTGATTATTTCATTTATGGGGAGATGAGGAATATTTGAGTTTTTTTTTTCTTCTTCTTCCATTGAGAATCAATAGACTCGGACACAATTGATCATGGCTAACGGATATTGGGATGAGTGGGAAAGCAATAGCCAGTGGTCGGTCAAGAGAATTGTTTTTCACCTTTGAAGCCTTGAAATCACCATTCGGTGATATTATGAGGCAGAAATTAGTTAGCATACTAGGAGTTGTGGTTAGCCATCAGTAATAGTGCCCATCATTTAGAAGTTGCATGTTGCAAAAATGTCATGTTATAAAGGATGTTGAGGACTTTTTACATTCCTAATTTACAATAGATATGATTCATTACTTCCATCCAATTATCATTTTGCTTTTGAATCTTACATTACAGTTGTTATATTTTTGAAAGAAGGCATCATACAGTAACTTTGCAACACCTCACGGAACAGATAAAATATATATCTCAATAATTAAACAAACAAATTCAAACAAAATGAGAGATGGACTCTATTTTTAATGGCAAAGGCACATATCAAACAAAATAAATCTATCCAGTTTGATGGAAGCTTATCAATTGAAAAGAAGAACACAAGCCAAACAGGATCGACCCATCAGAATGCAAAAAAAAATATGAATCAAGTTCCTCCAGCAATATTTTGTACAATCCAACCAGAAAAATAACAAACTATATTAGACATAGGCACATATCTCTGAGCTTTGCCATAGCCATATCCAGAATAAACAATAAGGACTTTGAGAATTTCAGAAGTTTATAACCATCCAAATATGTATCCGAGTCCTCTAAAGATTTAAACATGGTATATGACAGAAATGAAGGGAATAAATTCGTGCCTCTCAGCTTATAATATGTCATGACATCAAACACATATGAGCTTTATATTGTCCAACAAAGTATTCAGTCAATGAAAAAACACGGTAGTATCCTTAAACTAAACAAAATATACGTACCAATATTCAAGACTAGGTTCTGATGATTTGTCCTCCTCTGCCAGTATGAAGTAAACAAAATCTTCATAACCCATCTTACCTGGAATGGCACTCGTAAACTTCCTGGAGATCTGACACAATTTTGAATGAGGAAATGAAATTTTCATTGTGTCCAATCATCAAAAATTTTGCATTTCCACCACAAAAAATTCAGGTCATTCACCAAAGAAAAAAAGCAGTCAAAGACATATACCTGAGAAAATATTCTGTCAACAATCCTGTATGTAAGTGCATGGTTCCCATATCTGATTAAATTCTCTTTGTCAATCAGAAAATCATGGTCTGTATCCAGCTCCCAGAACTTACAGTATATCACATAGAAGTGCTCATATGAAAAGTACCTAGTCATGACACGGAGGCAAAGTTTAAAAAAAAAAAAAAAGCATAAATATAGACAAAATGATGAACTATTAGCTTATCTTTTAGTTTCTTTTTCTCCCTTTCTTCCCTTGCTGGGCCCCTACCAGGAGAGGGGTGTGGAGTTTGATAATAATCAAATGAAAAGAAGAAACAGGTATATACTCATAGAAAGTTAATCAGCAAAAGTATTGTTTAGAGAAATTGTTTCCATAATTATTTTAGATTATTTTTCTATTATTTTACAATATTTTCATATATTTAGAATAATATGTTGCTTATTTACAGATAGAATGCTATTCCGGATAATTTTCTTATCTTGTTTCCTCTAGCCACCTCACTCATGTTTGCAGTCACGCGCATTGCAATCTGTGCCCCAATATTCCTTTGCAAATATTGTTTTTGAACAAAACGTTTCTTAGCAATCTAGCTTTTTCATTTTTGTTCACAGAAAGTGTTCTATTTGCCCTGTTCTGGTATTCTGCTCTATTGTGTTTGATTTCTATTTACAAATAGTGTTCTGCTTGCTTTGCTCCAGTATCTTGCTCTGTTGGGTTCAAATTTCCGGATGCAGTTAGTTATGGATGTTCATTATGACTGCACTATTTTAATTATTCACAAATAGTTCTAATGTTTCTTCAAGAATGGAGATTGTGTAAAGGAAAACCTTTGAGTCATTGGAGCTTTGCTTGCCAGTTTTGTGAATTAACTTCTAAACTCAAATCAGTTTCTATAGCCCATATTGAGCTTGTGGGGTGATATTAGAGAATCCATGTTTACTTAAGTATTTTAAATTATCTCGCGGTTTATCCAGATTATTTCCAATTATTTAAAATATTGGGCCTATTTATAGGTAGAATCTCATTCGAGATATTTTTCTTATTTACTTTTATGTACCTATAAATTAACGCCTCCTACATTGACATAACATATCCATCATTGAATGTCATTCTTAACAAGTATGTTTAACAACCGCAATGGAAGAAGCAGATCCTGCACTTTTACAAATGATTGAATAATTAAAAATTATTCAAGGAAAACACATGGCAACAACATCAAATCATAAAAAGAATGGGAGGTAAAGAACTACTCTCGCTATTTCAAATTAATGTATGCATCAGTATTAGTTGTAGTACCACAAACGTTTTAGTAAACTTATCAGTGAATCATTCATACTTCCCCAATTTCCCCTTACATCTGCAACAAAAAGAATCAATCTAGGCTCCATTGCAACCTAGTTTCTGTCCAAATACATAAAATAAAGATAATTAAATGATAGGGAAAGAAGAAAGAAACATTGATTTATATTAGCTAAGTGAACAATTGATTGCAGACGGCAAAAAGGAGGGCATCCAATATCAGGGAGGAGTATTTCATTACACAAGAACATCAATATCATGACTTTCCCACCTTGTTTTCTTTGGATAATAAATAAGATGCTTAAATTTACAAAGACAAGGTGCATTTGCAGGGAATCCAAAGGCACCAAAGAGAGATCCCAGAGAAACAGCAGGCTGCCCAAAGTGGGTGAAATGGTTCAAATCTAATCATGGCATTTAAGCGTTCAGCAGGAGGAGCAACAGGAGTAGTTGGTTTTTAATCAGTCAGAGAAGTTGATTTCAGGTCATCACATATTATTATCCCAGGATCAGACTGACAGTAGGACATCAAGATTAATCTGATTAACAGGTCTGACTCAACCTAAACACTTTCAAGAAGGAGATGCTATAAATGTCTCAAAGAGAAAACGACTAATTCACATTTCTCAGGCAAACCTTCAGACTAAACTAGTGGCTAACCATTGGGACAAAACCAGGGAGGAAACAGAAGTTGGCAAAAAAGCTGTTTTAGGTATAGGTCCTACCTCAATACTTTGTTAATGTCCTCCTCTTCATCAGCATGCTGCATTGCAGGAATTAAATTTCCACGTTTCAGCTCCCTGAGAGTTAGATGGCCATTTCCAGCTCTATTGATGTAATAAAAAATTCTGTATATTACAGTCTCAGCTGTCCCAGCACAAGATTAACTTCATGTTAATATCCATCAGAAGAGAAAATAACAAGCATCTTCAAAGGACTGAAGAACTATACAAATTTTAAAGTGAAATAAAGCCTTGGAAGCAAACTCTTGATTCTAGACAACCATCCTTTCCCTTGGAAATATACTAGGAAAAAAATGGAAAACAAATGTGGAAGAGCAAACTTGCACCCATTTAATCTGAAAACAGATTCTTTTACCCTAGCAATGTCACTCACGAATATTTTATTTTACCCTAAAAAGGCAAAAACATATTCTGGTTAGGGGAAGAACAGTCAGCTTCAAATTCATGGATTGAAATATCAATATCGTTTGAAGACGTATCAAACAATATGTATGTTGGATCGGCATTGGACATTGCGGCCGCAAAAATCATCAATATCATATTAAAAGTAAATTATATATTAAATTTTGTTCATTTTAATCTTTAACCATATATTGACATATTTGAGTTTTCAATTTTATTAAAACTAAACTTGATAAATATCCTTCTAAATCATTGAAAAATACCCCATAACTTTGATCTATATGTGTTTTACAACTCGACAAGTCATGAATATTCTTAGTGATTTAGGTGTATTCAGAACATGTGAATTTGGGGAATCTAAGCCAAAATGCCAATATATAACAACCATAAAAATATTGGCAGAATCATTTCAATATGTCATCAATATTGAGACACATCAAGAAGTTTTTCTGGTTTCATGAACAAGATGTATCAGAACCTTCCCATATTATCGATACATAACAACCAATACTTCGATCCATTTTCAAAATAATTGATCAGAACAATACATGCAACCAAGGATCAGGCAAGCAACTGACTCTTCCAGAAACATATGAATATTACCACTGCATGCAACACAGTCTCTCGCAAAGCTCAGTGTTTTTGAACCAAGAAAATTCCATTCAGGCATCATATCAAATCAAAAAGGAGAAGAAAAATATCGCATGAATGTATCAACTGGTCTCCTATCTACTCCACAGGCCTTAACCATCAAAATTTTCTGTTTAACAGTCGTAGGAAGTTATATACAGTGGTAGCTTTTCCATTCGGTAATTATGTACTTGTTTATATAAACCAGTAATTAAGACTCAACAAGATTTAGCAAAACAAATAAAGACCAGACAAACTGACAAAACAATCCAACACCAGGGATAGGAGGTTTGCCTTAATAGAAATTTTTGGATAATGCGTAGTTGTAAGGAAAACAAATTAGATGTCTTTTGTTCAAAAAATCATGAATTGAGGTACCAACAATGATATTTTACATTCAACTGACTTTTGGTGCGTTATTAGGCACTAGAACACGATTTGGTAATTGAAAAAATTATAATTGGCCAATATTAACGAATACAATGTCTTAATCATATCAGGGCCTACAAGAATTGTAGGATTAGGAAATTCAGTGCATCTTAGAGGCATGCAATTATTGCATCTTTGTACGCAAAAGTAGTTTAATTAGATTATTATGCTCTTCTTGGAATTGATGTCTTCAAAATCTAAGCAGTATGCATGCCATGTAAGTTGATTTTCATCTCTCCAGTTGTTTTTTTTTTCTATACATACACGAAATTCAGAGTAAATCACTATTTTATCAATATGCTACAGTTTTAAACACTTGGATCAAGTAGGAAATTTTTTTCCCTGGTAAGGATTTGGAATCATTGAAGCTTCCAAAAATAATGTCCGCAACATACTCAATATTTTTAAAGACGAACTAAGATATTTTGCTATCAATATAAGCATATTATTTTGAAAGATTAATTATTGTTTGTCATTATAATGTGTTTTTATAAATTTGGAAAGATTTTGAATATAGATTTGGTTTGAGTCAATATGTGAACATGTGGTCTTCGAATGACAGAATTTGGGCCTCGTAAAGGACAATGATGTGGTAAAAAGTAGAAACAAGCCTTTTCTTAGCTATTCTTCATGGGCTATTAATGCTGTTCTTGGGCTGTGTCACTAGGATTAAAGTGGTCATAGCCTTATGACTCTTAAGATTGAGAGAGAGATTGGGGGAGTGACAGCAATTGAGGCAATTATAACATCTGGAATAATGTCTTAGATTGGCATAGTAGACATTTAAGAATGATGGTTGGAACTTTCTTTTATTAGGATATTTGGGATTATTGATATTATCATTTAACTTATAGGAGTTAATGAAATTACCTTAAGCACTATCTCATTGTTTGAACTGCTAAGTAGATATCTATTGATAACATTTAAGAATGATGAGGGCAAGTAAGCTTTTCATTCTGTTTCTGGGTCCTACAATGTGTTTATACTTGGAACATTGTGATATATATTTGTGCCTGTAAGTTGGACCAACTGCCAACTGAAGAAATTCTACAACACATTTATAATAAATGTAACAAGATATGGCTAACAGCAACAGCTCTTCCTTTTCTCAAACCTGAGTTAGGACAAAGGGCTTGTAGGGGCATGGTTGTTAGGCCAGTCGCCTGATTCAGCTGTAAGCCAGCCCAAGAGCATGGCATGAGGGCTTATAGTCTTTTCATACTAGTTTTTAACCCTTGTGGTGTGTTTGTGCTTTGAACCTTGTGAACCGTGATTGGGCATGCAAGTCTCACCAAAACATCCAATTGGGGAAGTTTAGGGATCATGGACAAAAATATCGATAACAATGGACAATATTTCGGTATCACCCATATTTGACGATACGTATTATTATCAGACATCACAGACACAAAATCAATTTCCCACAACTATATCAAAAGTGAACAACATACTAAATTTGATTATCTTTAATCATTTATTTGTATATTTAAATTGTTTTAGTCAATTTTATCAATATTAAGCTTTATAGATATGATCATTGAAAAAAATATCTCAAAACTTTTTATCTATGTACCACATGTAATAACTCTACAAACATATAAATTTAAACCTCTTACAAGATTCAAGTATTTCTAAAACATGTGTATTTAGGTTTCTAAGAGCAATACTAACAATAATAAATTAAAAAAAAAAATTGTTGATATACTAGCCATATCCATTGATATATCATTGTATAGCAATTTTTTCCAATAAAAGGGAATTGCAGTTCGGGACCTCCTGACATCAATACACATCAGCCAATATTTATTATATGCTTGGGATCTATTTGCAATGTGTCAAAACAAAATGTTGCATATTTGAGTGGGGGAGATTGTAACACCACAATTCTGAAATTTGAGTGTGCCTTCAGCTTATAAGCCCCTATGTGGGTTACACAACCAGTGTTCTTCCATCTTCTTAGGCCTACATGAGTACCAAGGGACCATGGGGAACTTGGTTGTTGGGAGAGTGGCCTACTCAGTGCATTACACAGCCCCATCAAGAAAATAAAAAAACAAAGGAAAGATGCTGAAAGTTTTGATGGCCTAAAGCAGCCAAATTTCCTCAAGACAAAATAACACTAATATTGAAATATTCTGGATTTAACTTCTTCAAAAAGCAAAAGAAACACAAATTCTCAACCCACGAATTCCAATAAAGCCAAAGTATTTGGATATGTTAACTATTAGAGAAAAAAATGGACATCATTTAATAGTACATCTGGTTCAAGCATACCATATCTCTCCTGAAACTCGGGTGTACTGTGTAAGAACTCCAAACCAGGATGAGTTGCCAAAAGTTCTCGAAGAACAGGTTTGAAGTCATCCTGCGCCCACAAACGCAAGAGAGCTTTCTCAAGAACTAAAACGAAAGTGGAAAAGGAAATTAAGAATACAGGGAGGACCATTTTGCTTAAGAAACATCAGTGACACTGAAATGGAATCTAAAGACATGGTCAACTTAAATCAGGGAAAAGAATCTACGAAAGATGCAGAATATTCAAAATTAAAACCCATCTCAAATACATCCATGCCTTTCAACATATCATGCACCGAAAATACCTGTGAAAGATATCTTCGATCTGGTTGCTTCATAATTATATATATTTGGGTTGCTATGTCCATGGTCAACATGTTGCTGTTGACCCAATAATCAACAAATGCATCCCTGTGGAAATTAGTTTATACATAAAATTAAAAACAAAATTAATTTGCAAAGGGCAAGTTGTTCAGCATCATAAGCAGGAAAGGGATTCTATCAGGAACAAACTAGCTAACCAAACCTCCAGAATCAGAAGACACTTGCGAAAACCTTTAGTAGACAACAGACAATATCATTCTAGGTTTTAAAGGAGGTGTTGGACCAAGTCCTAGTAATATAAGACTCCACCATGATTTCAATAAAAGAGCATAATCACAGTATGTGCTTGTCCCGCCAAAATTCAATCCATAAAGCAATAAGAATAGACCACAAACTGTTAAGTTACTTGCATATGAATCTCTAATGTTATTTCATTCCTTCCTAATGGACAGTGGTCAAAGATAAAAGTCAGTCCAGCAAGGCACCTGCTTCAGGGTTTAGGGAGTCTATATATAGGGTGGACAGCCCCATCATATGCTTTGAGATGTAACCTTGATTCTAGCAACTTTCCTTGTAGGAGTTCCATCAGTGGACAAAAATAGGTAGTCCACCAATGCCATGCCTATACTATATGTGCATTGCACCAAGCATGAGGTATTCAACACACCATTGCGATTGGCACGTCCCACATTAGACTAAACAATATCAATAATAACAGCAGCAGCAGTGGCAATAGTATTAGTATTTAATGCAGAGAGTTCAAGATTGAGGAAAAGCAAAATTAAGTTCCATGTTATTTTTTCCCCTTTGGGATTATATTTGTTTGAGTTAAAGGAATTTTGGTAATTTTATTAACACAGGCCATGGGTCAATGCGGGTCTTGTTTTGATCTTAGTTGAGAGTAGATGCCAAATATGGGTATTATTTTGGTGTCCAAGCAGTCAAACATTTCATAATTTTGTTTTGAGAGTTTTAGTTTCCTAATGTTAGTTCCTTAGAGAACAAGGACCATAGCAGCTACAGTCAGAGTATAGTCTGCAATTATAACACAGAATATTTTCAGAGTTAACTGCAGCCATCATTGCCTTGTTTCAAGATTATAGCCCTAGATGTGATGACTATCAGATCCTAAAAGTGATGGCTACAAAATCTAGAGTGATGCTGGGACTATCTACAACTTTCTTCTTCTTTTTCCCCCCTTACTGCCAAAGCATAAACCCATAAATTCAGATCGGTTTTTCAACTTTAAACCTTATAAAACCAGTTTTCCTTAACCTCAATTTGTTCTAAATCAAATATCCATGATATATTTAAATTGTAGAGTGGAATAACTGAATCTGACACTCAATTTCCGTTTACGTACCAGATATTGAAAGAAGAAACGCGATATTATGCCTCTCTCAAGTGATTCAGTCCTTTCTAATAATAGCATTCTTAAACACCTCCTCCATCACTTTAAATGCGACTTCAACTGTCTGGTTTTTTCTATCTAGCAGCAGTACATTGAATGCAAATTCAACTGTCTGGCTTTCTCTATCTAGCATACAGTGGCCCTATTCACATTAAGTATGTCCCCCACTATTTCAGAAAATCCCTTCAAAAAAACTGCCACATTCTCATCAAACTCCCATCGGTTTTTATTTTTTATTTTTTATTGCCATGAACAACCAGCAAAAATATGAGATATTAGAGGCAGTTGCAGGACCAGGAATTTCTTCAAGTGACAACCATATAGAAAAACCAAGAGATACAGGTAACAAACACTAGCACTAGATATGATCATTTCACACAAAATGAATATTGTTTCTGTTTCTCCCATAAGTCAGTAGTCAATCATTTACCCAAAATCAGAGAGCAAATATTGTTTCTCCCATAAGATGAATCCATCTGTGAATACTCTTAAAAGTGTAAGGAAGCCAGCAGTGTTGCATGCAGAAGCTTCTCACTGGTGTAGTAATTGGCAGGGAGATTAGATGGCAGATCAGAACGTAGGCAGGGAAACAGCAGGGTTCTCTTAAATTTCATTTTGGTGCTGCTATCTACCTGATATGGAAAGAGTGAAATGGCAGAGAATTTAGAGGAATATCCAAACAGCTTTCAGATCTCATTTTCCTTCACTAAATGAGGTAGCTTAAGGAAATAGATGGCCCTGTTTTTCTTTCAACTCTAGTTAGCATTATAGATGGTCAAGTTTCCCTTGTACAGTTTAGTTTCTCCCTGGGTTCTTTTAGTTATTACAGGGTTGAAGTTGAACTAATTATATATGAATGACCACCTAACCAAGGTATATATACACCCCATTGAATAGAAAAAACAATCGTTACCTGCCCAAAAAGAGCAAGAAACGGAAGCCTCCACATTTCAGTCCTAACTTGACTAGACTAGCATGCATCAATCAATTGAAGGAAACATCTACAAAATTTTAGTTTTATTATTCTATTTAATTATTTTCTTCAACTTTTCTATTTAGAACAAATTCTTGAACTATAATTAAATTAGGCTTGTAGTTCTGTAACTTGAAATAACAAGTGGTAGTTATCTCCTAGTAACACAAACAATTGGGACTTGGCAGCCATTGAATTAGGTGTCATCAGACAGGTAAAATAATATTCCCATATAATAGTGACTTTAACGGTTTTAAGTGGGGTCGAGCAATGCACCTTGCCAACTTCTACATAGAGATATATCACATACCACAGTATCCTTGCTGGCCTGGATAAAATAACCACATATCACAATTACCCTTGAGAGTGAGGTTCACCCAATCCTTAACAGAATGTTTCCTAAACCTATGTGAATGAATGAAAACTTCAAAATCTCTCCAAGACTGTAAATTGAAATTGAGATTTTCATTAATTCCTAACCCCCCCCCCCAATCCCCCAAAACAACACTAGTCTTTCCTCATCAGCCACA
>JAOVVI020005229.1:0-16727 GCA_028571085.2 Nepenthes alata
GGCTGGACTTGATTCATCATGCAAAGGGGAGGGCCAGACTTGATTTGTCATTCAAGGGAGGCCGAAGTTGATTTATCATTCAAGGGAGGCCAAACTTGTTTTCAACACACAAGACCGAACTTGATTTCAGGCAAACAAAACCGAACTTGATTTCAGGCAAGCAAAACTGAACTTGATTTCTCATTCAAGGGAGGCCGGTTTGGATTTCATTAGAGGCCAGACTTGATTCATCATGCAAAGAGGGCCGGTTTGGATTGTATCATGCAAGGGCGCCGATTTTGATTTCATGGCATAATTGCCGGTTTCGATTTTGACATGTAAGAGGCCGATTTCGATTTCTACACGTAAGAGGCCGATTTTGATTTTGACATGTAAGAGGCCGATTTCAACTTTATACACAGGAAGGCCGATTTCATGTTTTTCATACTTAAGTGGCCGGTTTGGATTCATGCTTAAGTGGCCGATTTCAATTTTAACATACAAAGGGCCGATTTTGATTTTTAACCATCAAAGGCCGATTTTGATTTTTAACCAGCAAAAGCCGATTTCGATTTTAACATGCAAAAGGGCCGATTCTGATTTTCTCAATGTTAGGCCGATTTCGATTTTCATCACACAAGAGACCGGTTTCAAATATAAGGCACACATGGCCGGTTTAGATTTCATACATTAAGGCTGGTTTGGATTATCTTGGCCGGTCTCGATTTTCAACATGCAAGGGGCCGGTTTTGATTTCAACATGCAAGGGACCGATTTCAATTTCAACACGCAAGATGCCAGTTTTGATTTCACCATGGAAGATGCTAGTTTCGATTGCAAGATGCCGGTTTCGATTTCAACAAGAAGGATGCCGGTTTTGATTTCAATAAGCAAGATGCCAATTTCAATTTTAAACATGCAAAGCCGATTCCGATTCTGATTTTAAACCTGCCAAGGCCGGTGTCGATTCAAAGGCCAATTTCGATTTTACACCTCCCAAGGCCGGTTTCGATGCACAGGCCGATTTTGATTTTAAACATGCAAAGCCGATTTAAATTTTAAACATTCAAACAGACCGATTCTAATTTTCTTAATGTTAAGCCGGTTTCGATTGTCAACACAGAGGCCGGTTTCAAATAAAAGGCACATATGGCCGGTTTGGATTTCATACTCCAAAGGTGGCCGGTTTCACGTTAATACTATGGGAGGTCGATTTCAACTTCATGCAAAGGAAGGCCGATTTCATTTTTCATGTTTAAGTGGCCAATTTGAACTTCATACTCCAAAGGTGGACGGTTTTGATTTCTTGCTAAGGGTGGCCGGTTTTGATTTCTTGCTCAAGGGTGGCCGATCGACGCTTACAATGCCGATTTTATTTTTCTGTCCGAATCAGTAGAAAAGAGAGAACACGAACTAAACATGAAATCGGAAGGAAAACTTGCAGTTCTTACTTTGAAAACGGAAGTATGAAATTTAAAACTTAACGTCCAAAGTAACTTGCCTGACTGCCTGCCTCAATGTTCTTCCCTCCTTCTTCCTTATTCTCCCTTCTGCTTGCCTTCGCATCAACTAGCGCAGGGTTCTTTCTCTTCCTTCTGCTTGCCTTCGCATCAACCAGCGTCGGGTTCTTTCTCTTCCTTCTGCTTGCCTTCGCATCAACCAGCGCCGGTTTATATAGAGGAAGGTTTGGTGGAGTAGGTGGGGTAAGTCACTTATTCCTGTACTTCTTTTCAGAGGGTAGGTGGAGTAACTAGGGTAGTTTACTTACTCCATTTGGTCGCCGCCCAGTTAGATTTCAACAAAATAATAAAGTTTGCTTTTTCATAAGTTTATTTGCCAGCGGCTCACTCCTTGCTGGTCAACCTTTTTGCGTTTCATCTTTGCAAGGCCGGTTGTGATTCTTGGTATGGCAGAGCAGGACTTGACACACAATGCCGGTTTTTATTTTTGTCACACAAGAAGTCGGGTTGGATTTTTATGGAGAAGGGAGGCCAGACTTCATTTTCTTCAAAGGAAGGCTAGTTTCGTTCTCTTACTTAGGAATGCCGGTTTAGATTCCAATGCCTAAAGTGACCGGTTCAAATTTTCATTAGGGATGGGCCGGTCCGATTCCAAATCTTAACTTAGGACCGGTTTGGACTCATCTTCACAATGGCCGGTTAATATTTTAAAATCCAATTTGATTATTAAGTTTTTGGATCTCACAAACCTGCAACGTTCGTCCCATACAACCAACAATATCACCAACTCCGCTATCCCACCGTCCAGCACTGTCCCATCCAATTCGCATCTTCCTCCGACAAACAACATATCCTTTGTTTCTGCTTTCTCATTATTTTGAAAAAACAAAAAAAAAATTGCATTGTAGAAAAAAGAGTGTTGAATAAAAAAATTGTGCCACAAAAAATTAAAGAGGCAGAGAGAATCAAAGCAGCAGTCACAACTGACGAAGCAGTAGCCATAGCCGACGAAGCAACAAAAGTCGGCACCGCCACATCAATAGGAGGAAGAACCCGGCACCGCCGACACCACCCTCCATGTCGCCGCAGACCGCTACGACCACTACCTCTTTGGTTGCTGCTAAGCAAATTTACTCCCAAAAATACCATCCAAACCTCCACTACGACCGCCGCCAACCCATCTCACTCACCCTAAAACCCTAATCGCCCACTTACCTAAAAATCCAGTGCCCAAATTCCACCACCATCGCTTAAATTAAACCCTAACCCAGACGCCCAAGCAAAAACTGAACCAAACCCTAGATGCCACACTAATGTTTCTTAAAAAAAATAGAATTTAAGATCTCAAAGAGAGAGATAACACAAATCGGGTTGTGCTGATTCCTCATCTTCATCTTCTTTGTCTTCACCTTCACCCTCGTCTTCATCTTCGTCTTCGTCTTCTTTGTCAACATTTTCAGCTTCGCCCTCGTCGTTACCTTCATTGCCGTCACCGACAAAAACAAGACAGTTGAGCACCTCGCAAACACAATTACAGGCCCCGACATTATGATTAACAGTCGGATCCGGATGACCACCTCTTTAAAAACATCAAACTGGACGCCCCTACTTTTACCGGCTACTTGGACCTTTGAGTTTTCACTCGATGGATTCGAGATATAAATCGTTTCTTTGAATGGTATGGTGTGTCGGAAGATAAGAAAGTCCAGTTTGCTAGCCTCAAGTTGACCGGCAATGCTCAATTGTTTTGGAAAAGTATTAAAAACCTCCTTGTTAGGCGTCAAGCCGCTCCTGTTAGAAGTTAAACCGAAATAAAATAATGCCTTCAAGAGAAATATTTACCCCGCTCCTACAGTAACAATTTACTAGACCAATGGAATCCCCTTCGACAGGGTAATCGATCCATAACTGAGTATGTGACTCAATTTAATGATTTTTGAATAAGATGTCACATTACTAATGACGAGGCCATAACGTTAAGTCGGTTCCAGCAATGACTGAATGAAGACATCAAGAGAGAGCTTGTTCTCCATGGAGTTACGACTTTGGACCAAGCATATAATTTGATCTGAGATTTTGAATTAGTTATGTATCGTTAATCAACATGTCATACTCCTATTGCAAATTCTAAGTCTATCTTAGGACCCTTTCCGTCCACTATTTCCCCTACAAGGGAAGTTCGATGAAAGGGTGTTGAAACCCTAAACAGAAATTCTCAATTACAATACTTCAATTGTAAAGGTTTTGGACTTATTTCTTTTAAATATCCACGTAAAACCTTATTAATTGATGGGCAAGATGGAACAAACGAGGAACCCCTTGAAGAACAAATCTATAAACCCAAATTAGAAGAATTTGATAACTTAAATGGTAATGACATTAACACATTTGTAGGCTATATCAAAACAAACTCCTCTACCCTATACTTCCGATCTTCCTTCCCTGATAAGCTATTTCTAGGTGTTGTACAATACACCTTGACACAATTCAGAGAGGTTGATGATTAGCGTTATCATGCTATCTTTTACACTTATATCAAGATGAATAAGAAGGCTTGCAAGATTTTCGTGGATAGCAGTAGTTACATCAACGCTATCTCAACTACCACTATTTCTCGTTTGGGGTAAAACGTTATCCCATACCGTAACCCATACAACGTCTTGTGGATTGACACATCTTCTATAATAATCAAAGAACGTTGTCATATAGCCATCCAATTCTTAGAATACAAAGATCATATTAGGTGTGACGTTATAACAATGGACGTGGGACATGTCATTTTTAGGCACCATTGGCTATACGACTTGGATGTCATAATCAAATGTCGTTCTAATTGTTGTTCTTTTGTTCACAAAGGTAAGAAAATTCGTATCTATTCTCTACCCTCAAAACTAATGACTCTCAATAAAAAACGATTGTGGTACAGACAAAGAGATTACATATCATTGAAGAACAAATCTATAAACTCAAGTTTGAGTAGATTAATGACTTAGATAGTAATGACATTGATACATTAATGGGTTGTATCAAGACTAACTCCTCTTGCGTAGACTCCCGTTCTTCGTTCACTGATAAGCCATTTCTAGACATTGTACGATACACCTTGATACAATTCAAAGAGGTTAATGATTGACGTCGTCATGCTATCTTTCACATTTATATCAAGATGAATACGAGGGCTTGCAAGATTCCCGTGGATAGTAGTAGCTGCATCAATGCTATCTCAACTACCACTATTTCTTGTTTGGGGTTAAACTTTGTCCCATACCCTAACCCATACAACGCCTTGTAGATTGACACATCTTCTATAACCATCAAAGAACATTGTCGTGTACCCATCCAATTTTTAAAATACAAAAATCATATTTGGTGTGATATTATAACAATGGACATGAGACATCATTTTTGGGCACCCTTGGCAATACGACTTGGATATCACAATCAAATGTCGTTCTAATTGTTGTTCTTCTGCTCGCAAAGGCAAGAATATTCACATCTATTCTCTACCCCCAAAACCGATGACTCTCAATGAAAAAAGACTGTGGTACAAACACAATGATTACATATTATTAGTTTTACAGTATTTGAACGTGTAGCTATCAGCAAGTCTATTGAGTTTACTATTATCATTCTCGAAACCTTTCTTAATTCTTTTATATTGATTCCTAATTAGGTCCATCAAGTCGTCCAAAGCTTTCAAGATGTCTTTCCATTCTTAGTTATACATGGTTACAAACTCTGAAAACAAATAGACCGTATCCCAATATCCCCACATGTTAGTGTGTCCATGACGACAGAAACTGTTGCACCACATCTTCATGATTTACACATTGAGATCAATAACCATTTGGAAACAATTCATGCCTCGTATAGATTTCGAGCTGATATGCCTAAAAGGCATGTTGCATTTCATAGTGGAGGTTCTATTATGATTTGGATCAAGCCAAAGTGGCACCTATATGGGCCCATTTCTAGATTGCAAACCCGTAGTACTGGTATATTTATAATTTTACAGTGGATTTAATCAAATGCATATATTATTGATATTTCATCTCCTTTTGGTTTTCATAATATTTTCTATATTGCAAATTTACTCACTTATAAAGGTAGTTTAAAAACACCGATTGATCCCTTTGATGTGCCGCCAGATGCGCCACATATTATATGTCCATCCATTCCTACACAACGATAAAATGATACTATTCTAGTTCAACAGATTATGTTTCCCAGGAATTGAGCGGTTCAACGCTTCCTTGTCCATTGGATTGGCCAGTCAAAGTCCGAAACTGCTTGGATTGTTAGAGGGACACACCAAAAGTTCGACCTAGGTATTTTGGCATTTTTTTCGAGTCAACAGTATTGCCCATCTCCAGGCCCAAATCCTTTTTCCTTCTAGAGGCATTGGTAGCTCAGTCCCACTCACACGTGTCTACCAACGTCGACGGAAGATCGCACATCCACTAAGCTTGTGGTTGGGAAAAATAACTACAGAAATTTTACTCGACGGGGTCAAGTCCTAACCACCTGGGAAGAATTGATACGGATATCATAAATGCAGAGATTTAATTTGATTTTATTTTCAAATTAGATTTAATTTGATTTCCAATTAGAAGAGATTTCTAATTTGATTTTGTTTCCCATTAGAAGAGATTTATAATTTGATTTTATTTCTCATTAGAAAAGATTTGATTTTATTTTTCATTTGATTTTATTTCCAAATCAAAAGTTATTAAATTTGATTTTGCTTTTAAATTATACTTGGGATAGGGTTCTCTATATAAGGACTTTAACTCTATTATTTGAGGCAGTATTGATGAATTGAATGAAATTTGAATGATTGTGATTTTCTTCCCTTCCCTCTTGGTCTCTACTTCTCTCTCTTTCATGATCTCTCCTTCTCTTCCCCCTTGTTTTCCTTCCATTTCTTCCCCTCCTCTCAGTTTCTTCTCCTTCCCCTCAACTACTTTCCCCTTCCATGCATCACTTATCCAGTAAACTACATGTATCCCATGATGGATTAATCATAATTTGGATCTTTTGTGATAGCAAATATTCTCATCTTTGCTGATTTTATCACAAATTTAAGTGTGTAAGCCTAACTTGATTTATAGCCTCTACACATCTATATTCAAATAGATTTTAAGACAAGTCATTCAATTATATTGGATCTTCATTTGGAAAACATTTGAAATTGAATTTGACTAAAGCCAGAATTATAATAGATGATTTGTTGATATTTTTGTTGCTAATTTTCCAAAATGAGACAAAGTGCAGATCTAAGTTGCAGGTATTGAAGCACATCATGGAAGATACCAAATTCAAATTTTGAAGAACATAATATGAACTACTCTGATTCTTTCCCATCATTTTAATTATGTCTAAGGTGTCTAGAATGTTGTATGACATAATTTGCTTTCAGAAGTAATTCTCTACCATCAACAGCAAGCCAAAGCAAAACATTAGTGATCCCAAGTCATACTCTGACAATTCTCAGTACAGTGATCTGCCCATTTTCAAATTCCACCTGTTTTTCATTCAAGGAAAAATATCTAGAATATTCTTTGTTTTCCTTCTTCAATTCTAGAGGGACTTTCTCCTTCTTAGACTTATCCAAATATGTATTAGAATTATTCTTTGGTAAGTCAAGATTTCTTCTTATCATTACGGAAACCGTCTTGGCACTCATTTATTTTGAATTTTGAATTCAGGTGATAAACTTTTTATCTAATGCAATTCATAATGGATTTTCTTATGCTAATTATTGTTGATAGCCAAATTTACTTACCCTCTTTTAGGAATAAAATCACTTCTTAGATGAAGGAAATACTTTTAAAAGTTTGGGAAATTACTCCTTAAACCTCATTCCTCTTAACCTTTGATAAAACACAGATGAACAGACAAACACAGAATAACAATCTTGAATTAATTGATTCACTTTGGAAAAAACAAGAGAGAAATCCATGCATTTTACTCTCATTTTTGTAAGAAGTCTCAAGACAAAATTTTGAGATAAAATACATTATCCCCATCATATACTCCTGAGAAGTTTAGCTGAACTAATATTGCAAATCTAAGCTGCGGGCTTTTGTGGGGATTTGATTACTTTTGATACCAATGAGTGTCAGGACTGCTACAGCCAGAATGTTAGGCTTATTATACCCAGATATGTTAAGATTGTGATACCCAAAGTTGTTAAATGGTTTTCATCATCTTCAGTTGACCAAGAAGATTTGAATAGCAGATTTGAAGCATCAAGGATCATACGGGAATAGGAAAAGGGTTGCCAAACCACTTTAAATTGTTGTGCTCAATTTCTCTCTCATTTACTAGCATTTATCTGCCAATCTACTTATATACACTGTTCATCTTCCTATTTCCACGGTAACTCAGATAAAATTATTTTAACTTATTTTATTACAAATGTTGATTAATTAATTGTTCTATCATTGTATTATACCATCATTTCCGCAAATTTGTCATACACACCTCTTCTAGATCACTTTCTCACACATTTCAAGAACCATTCATATTCATATTATATGCATGAATCCAGACAGGGCATATCTAGGGCATATACAATAAACAGTGAAAGCCTTATCTTACCAAATCTCGACTTTCTGGCAGACGAAGTAATTAGCTCTCCAGCTCTATTTTCTACAACTTGAGCATTTTCAGATAGCTTCTTCTGAGATCTTGATATTCTCAAACTAATAGGATCTCGAGAAAATGTCCTCGACGATACTTTCTTCTTGGTTTGCATTCCCAGGGAGATGATGCCTCAGCCTTGAGGAGATTATCTTAACCTAGTTCAGTCCAGCAAAAACCCAAATCTGGAGGACTGCAGAAAAAGGCATCCTGTTTTGACAACATAGCACATCAGATAATGATGACAAGCTAAGAAAATATCACCACTTATATGGTTTAAAATGTAAGGAATACTGTAAATACCAAACAGTGAGGCCCCTCCGCCCCCTTCCCTCAAGCAAACGATCAAAACCCAAAAAACTTCTGTTAAATTTACCAAGTCTGCACATAAGTAAAGAAAAAGGCTATCGTCACACACCTCTTACAATGGAAACACTCTTTAAAAAAACTCAATAGTGAATTCACAAATGCAGATAGGACATCATACAGTGGGAAGTTGCTATATTATGTCAGAGAACCTTTAGCTGCCACATAATCTACAGAAGAGTATGAAGGAGAATACATATAGAACCTTCAACTGAATCCCATATCACAACACATTCAAATACACTACAACAATTAAATCATAAATAATTTAGACAATAGGATTAATGTCAGAAAATCACTTTCCCAAAAGGGAAGATAGTGAGTAAAGAAAATTGGCATGCAAATCTTTGTCAAGCAAAGGAATTAGAGAGGCAAAATGAAACAAAATTACAATATTAATTCTCTTTAATTACAATATTGATTCTCTTAAATTACACCACAGAGAAATACAATAAGCCACCAGCAAGTGTAAGTACCAAGTCTTCTCTGATACAAATAAAAGAATTTGGTTGTACATATGAAATGACTATTCACATTCCTTTCAACCAAAACTGTTGTGAAATAGTTCATTCTTATTCTCTTCCTTGTTGACAGAAGGGAAGACACTGAGAGAATAAGTACACTAAACCAACCTGAATTTGGATTCTGTGAAGCATGGCTACATGATACACTTTGAAATATGAATGTAACTTCAAGCCCACTGAACCCAACTAATAATTCGTTCCAGATTGAGACCGGAATGGAGAAATATTTATTAATATTTTTCTCAGTATGAAAACATAATGAAATGCAAAATAAACTTTTCCATTATAGATGCACATAACCCTCATCCATTAGATGTCTTTGCAACACAAGTACGGCCCTTTAACACAAGCTGAAAGTGATAATTCATAAAAATAACATAACTAAGACCACTCGCTTGGATTTAACTGCACATTCACTAAGAGAACATTTTGTAAAACATAGTTCTCTCCCTTAAATGAAAATATTGGTATTGATATCATTCGCTACCATATCAGTTCCAGCCATATTGGGCCAGACACATCAGTTTCGGCCATGTAGGATACAATTTTTGTTGAAAATTGGTGCCCGAAAAGAAAATATTGTCCGACAACAGTCAATATATCAGCCAAAGTCAGGCAATATCGAGAATATATAGCAAAAACAGCAATCTCTTGGGAAGTAGGAACTGGATGTTTCAACAGGGAATTTCTTCTAACATTTAGCTAATAGGAAGGATTTTCTGCTGTTAGAAAGACAGTCATAAATATTCTGCTGGGTCTTCTTACAAACAACTAATGAACACTAGTGAATGCGAAGATGGGAAGATTTTTAAAAGGACCCAATTTCAGATCATTTATAATTGTTACATTGCATTGGGAAGTGCAATAATACATTTCAATGCAGCATGGAAACAGCCTGTTTAAAAAGATTCTTCAGAAGACAACAAAAATATTTATGAGCTGTGACAAGCACCTTAAGCATCCTTATCTAGTTTCCCTTTGTAGTGACTTCCCACAGGGAAAAGACAATTTTTGCTTCCACTTTGTCTCCAACAAATTATAGTAGTGACACCATGCTAAGCACGTAAATTTAATTTTTGACAATAACCTTCCAGTTCCTTTAATAACCAGACATGACAAATAAGAGAAATTTCTAAAGCTCCGCCCAACATGTGTGGGAGCCAAAATAATTCCCCCAATAGTAAATGCACTAGAAAGAAAGTTCAACTTGAAAATGCATTCTCCCGAACAACACAAAGGTGGTAAATTTATCACTACCAGCTATTCAAACTGGTAACTTCGACCAATGAAAAATGAAGTTTAAACTTAAATTATGATGACCAATTCTCAGCATTTCATGCCGCCACCAATGTAAGAGACACTGCACTCAGAAAGTAATAGTCCAAAACCCTACCACACATACCCTCAAGCTCCAAGTCCATTACAGAAATGAAGATTCTTCCAAAGAGTTGCTTAAGACAAATTGCACAAACAATAAGGAAGAGAAACACTAACAATCCTTTGAGAACCAAAATGTAAGGAGCACACAATACAGTAGGAAAAAAAAAGACACCAACAATCTATAGCAGTTCAGTAGTGTAACTAGCAGAAAATCTCCCATAACTAACAACAGAGAGCAATTGTATAAAATGTTAACAACCAACTACCCAAAAGACTTGTGTTGGGTGTAAAGCCATTAAGAAATTCATACTCCGACAAGCGCCTTAGACAAATACTTTTTTGGGCACGATAAAGCATGAACTGAGCACACACTCCTCCATACCTTATGTTCAAATATTATTTCAGAAAATGGTTTCCAAAAATCAAACTCACGGCTACTTAGTCAAAAAAGCTCTAAAATGGATGTCAGAGAACCAACACAGCCAAAAGCCCCATATAGTTTCAAGAGTTAACATAAAAGAACTAGAGGAAGACATGGGAAGAGCTGGTTAATAACCACCAGCCAATAAAAAATAAAAAATCACATATGAAAATAAGCCAATTCAGCTTTCGTCAAACAATAAGAAAACAGAGCTCCAACTCCAATACCCAACGATCCACATTTTATGTTGTTGCCAAGATAAGAGACAGATGTTGGAAGCAGAGCGGAAACCCTAAGCCTTCAAGCCACACATGTAACAAACTTTGGCCAAATGAATTACCTACTTAAACTCACATTCATTGAAAATTATGACAAATATTAGAGAGATACCCTTATTTATTTTATTTACAGGCCCACTAATATTGATGGATAGAATGTCACAGCTACCGACGGGCTAACAGGTGGCTCTATAACAAAGCAAAACAAATTGACCATTGATAATGAAGCTCTAAAGAAATTGACCAGTTCACCAAGCTACCCACAGGGAAGATGTAACCAACCTTATCCTCCACAGAAAAAAGTTGTTTCTATTGTCTACATACATTACCCTATGAGAAGCAACCTTAATTTTGCACAACAGCTCACCCACTATGAACAGAAAATTACTAAAATATTAAGGGACCCCCACTACCCAAGCATCTCCGTAATGCTACTAGCAAAAACCCTAGAATTGCATAAACAAGAGAAAAGCAAATACTCCAAAAAGTGACTAAGTATAGAAAACAGTGATTTTTAAGCTGAAAATAGCTCGAAAAAATTACCTGAGATGAAGAGGGGGGGAAAAAGCATGAACTAAAGAATTGAAACTTCAAAGCAACTCAAACAGCTTATGCTAGTGGAAACACAACATAATAACAAACACACATGCAAGTAGAGGAGAGATATAGAGAGAAGAACCCTAAATTCTTACCAGATGAAGATCTGTGGTTCTTCCCTCCAAAGACGGCAGAGAGACACTGAGGGAGGGAAAATGAAAAATTCTGGGGAATCGGGAATTTGCACATTTGGTCCGAAGAAAGAGAGAGAGATGAACAAGAAATTAGTATAAAATTTTCAAAATCGGTAGCATGATTTCCCTGAATTTTATGACTTTTGTCTTCATTGCCCGCTGTTATTCTGACAACTCGCGGATGGGCGCGTGCGAAACTAAGGCACTCGCTGGGTTATGTTGACAGCTGGCTTACGGGCAAAGTGAGATGAGATCTCGTCTTCCCTGCGGCAACGGTGAAGATTGAATGATGCCCTTCCCCACTTGTAACGACCAAAAAGACATACGACGCCGTATCGCCATCCCCCGTCAGGTAATTCAAATTATTTCCCTCTCTCTTCTCTTTTACGACATTTTTTTAAATTTGAAAGGTTTTATCTCTTAAAAAATATAAATAGTTTTTATTTTAAATTTTTATTTTTAAATAAATAATTTCAATTTGATTATCTTAAAATAATTTATTTTTAAAAAATTATATATAATTTTAAATTATAATTATTTATTTAAAAATTCATAATTAATATTAAAAGAATAAACTTATTTATGGTGGGGTGCATTTTATTACTTGTTATGTTATTTTAGTTGATGAGCTGTCAGCCTCTGCGTCTTGTCTCGTTTGATTTGTCGTTTTCTTCCCGTTATAAATTACAATGGCTTTGAATTTGAAAATTCAATTTGTCTCCAACTTAAATCGGGAATACATATAATAAAATAAAAACACTTTTAATTTTGTTTTAAATCTCAATAAAATATTAAAATATAATAAATTTGTGTGAAAAATATTAACGATACATTTAGTTATTATAAATAAATAAGGTAGAAATAAAATAGTTATTTCAGGAAATATAATAGAATGTAAATAAAGTTAAAATTTTTATTATCATATTTAGTTATTGAAATATAATAAGGTAAAAATTAATATTTTATTATTTAATTTATTGAATAATACGAGAAATAAGATGAAAATAATAACAATAATAATAATATAAAATAATAATAAACATAATAATATGTAATAATAAAAATATTAAAATAAAATAATAATAATATGTAATAATAATATATAATAATAATTAAATATAATAATAATAATACCTAATAATAATTTATGAAAATTATTATTTTCACATGTGTAGAAACAATAATTTTTATATAAATAGTAGAAATTGTTATTCTCATATTTATGAAAATAATAATTCTCAAAAAATATTTATTTTCGATTAAATTTATAACCAAACGGATAAATTTCTATTCCCATAAAATAAAAATTATATTCCTACCTTATTTTCTTCAACTAAACATGAGATAATAATTTAGCTTTTTATGTTGTGTTTCTTAGCAGCATAACAAACAAATTTGATAATAAAATTTAACAAAAAATTGCATAAATTAATTTTAAAGCAATAAAATTTTAAGAAATCTATAATACTTTTTCAATTGAATCGATATTTGGGAAGCGCTCCATCGCTCCTCCTAACCATCGCATGGTCATCACAAGATGGATATGTAATGACTTTTAAATCCTTTAAATCTAATAGTCCACATTTTATATCTAAAAAAGTTAAAAATTGTTGTGTTTGAGAATTTTGGCCTCCGTTTGTCGATAACATCATGCGGTCAGAATTCTTTATAATATAAGAAAGAGTGGATTACGGGCGAGTGTTAAAGACGAGAAGACGAGAGAAGAAGAGATGAAGCACACAGATTTTTACGTGAAAAACCCTCCTTTAAAACAGGGGAAAAAACCACGAGGCTCTGGGCCTCGTAAAGATTTTCACTATCGAGTGCTTTTTAATACAAAGTACAAGGTACCGAGAATGTAAATATTTCTTCTTCTTCGAGTTTTTCTTTGATATGCTGGACCAGCTAGAGTCTCCAGAATCCTCTCTCGAATCTCCATCATCGAGTGTCGAAGTGGGTATTTATAATGGGAGAACATAGCTGTTGGCTACTGACGCCTACTGGGAGGCTGGCCACTTACTTCTCTGACGCACTCATGCCGTATCAGGCACACTGGCGTACACAGTAAGTTAACTGGCAGCGCCGCTATTAGCCATGTTGTGTCAGGGATGTCAGTCTGTGACGTCAATCTTGAAGTGACAATGCGTGTTCTGGATCAGTATTATCTGCGGTGACGTGCTGCGGGATTTACGCGCTCCTTGGAAACTGTGAAGCTGAGCTTGGCGTTCGCGGGTATTATGGAGAGTCCTCGTCCTTTATTAACTTTCTTTATATTCGGATGAGTCCGTGAACTATGCGTCGTATCGCTCTTGTTTTCGGCATTCATAAGAAAGTTCTCGGCCGTTAATTGTAATGTTACCTTGCTGAGAGGGATCTCGGACTTCCTGCAGAATATCCTTGGGCTTTTCTTCTCGGGTCAAGTACTCGTCCTCTTGCACATTCTTTTAGGGACCCCGGGTATTGAAACCCAACAAAAATACATATTAATAATTGTTTTATTATTTTTTATAATATTTAAATATTGAAATATTCATATCTTAACAAAATAATATAAAAAATATAACTACTTATATATTTTTTATTTTGTAATATATATAAAATTTTGACCATTGAATTATTATTCAAGAGCTCATACTAGACAAAAAATAGTCTCTTTTGCACTTCTTATATAAGCTTCCCAAATATATATAATAATGTATTTTGGATCCAAATTTTAAACAGATTTAGATTAAATAATTTGTTTAAGTTTGACTATATTCACTGAGTTTGAATTCTATACACCACAACTTAAAATTGACGGTCATGTGACAACGAGATGTAATTTCATCAAAAATATTTCGACGCTCAAATTAACAAGTAGCCTTCTAAGGAAAGAAAGTGAATACGATGAAATACAATATGAATGTTGGCAGAGAATTTATGGGGATGGGATTGTTCTCATAGGCAGAGAGGCTTTTGGTGCTCTTATGAAGTAAGATCTCTAAGCATTAAATTCGTTGGAAACTAATAGTAGTGGGAAAGTGCGTTGAGATCCTCAAGAGACTGAGAGCTTGAGGGCTTTGTAGTTGCTTTGAAACTTTTTGTGCGTAAGAGAGAGCATACCTTTGAAGGGTGCCTCCATGGCCTTTTATAGCCATGGCCCTAGGCTGCTCTCATTGTGCAGAGAAGCTCGATACTCGCACTCTGTTAGGGATCGTTACATTTTATGGTGTAGGCATGAGCACCTTTATGGTTGTAATGGTCCAAGTGACTAATTTCCTTTATTCTTCACTTCGTAATCGTTAGGGTTTTGGGCAAGTAAGGCGTGAATTCTGACGCATTCCTCTAGGGGGAAGCTTTGATTCTGGAGATGGCCGTTACAATTAGTATTACCTTTTTTAGAGATGCGAAAAATCAGGTCAGGCAACCGTTATGGCTTAAAAAGAGACACGTGGGCAAATCTGAGTTTGAGTCAGGCATGTTCTCGGCTTCGGTCGATCTACTTGCCGCTCTCCAATCAACAGAATCGTTGACTGTCATAAGCCCTAGTGGGCCGTTCTAGTATTGGGTATTCGTTAGCTTATTAGTATTTCGTCTAGTCAACGGAAACGTTGACCGTCCAGATATAAATGGACCGCGTGAGAATTTGAGTTGTTTTCTCCTTTGTAGGTCAACCCATTACCGATATACCAATAACAAAATAAGAGATAAAAATATAAATTTACTCACAAATTTTAACCAATCAACGCCAATGTTTTTTTTTCTAATATTGATTAATTTTTCTCTGGTTATAAATCCAATTAAATCATCTAAAATAAGATTTTTCTATAAATCTAGTATTAATTAATCACTAATTAATTCTAACAAATTTAATTATCATGTTAGCAAATAATTATGGGAAAAAACCCAATCAAAACCACTACCTCCACAAATTCGACCGCCGATGGGGGCCTTCCACTCATAACCATTATCCAAGGCCACCAATCAACTTAATTCTCTCTCTCCCCTACATTGATCCTCGACCACCATCCTCTTTTGTCCCAACTACTGGGTTATTACTCATTCTTATGTAAGTTCTACATTTATTTGAAGCATCATTCGATAGCATACATGAGAACATATGCATATTAAATTAATTTTAAAAAATTGCAGAAAGGCACACGATGGATGCTTGATTACTAAATTTGCGTCGTTTCTAGATTAGATAGCACCTAATAAATGTTCGAGAGATGTACCAATGTAATTTTCAGAATGCCCAATGCCTGATGCGCGCCAAGAGGAATCTTGTCCATCGATTACAGTAGGCTTATACCCAACAAGTGCTCGGACGTTATTTCTAATATAAATATATTTGACGCGATTTTAGAGTTATTATTTTATAATTTTAAAATATTGAGTACTGACATTGTGAGAAAGAATAAGAGAAATAGAGAGAAAATGAAGAAGATAAAGGTTCGAGCATTCAAATAAGTTTCGAATTGTATTTCAATTTTTACCAAACTTGGGTACACTATCTTTAAATTTGATAATAACGTTTTATCGGTCTTATTTATTTATTTTCGTCTTGTACTCATTATTGTTTTAATTTATTTATTATAATATATTGTATCATTATATTTGTTAGGGTTTGTATAACCGAACATATATTGTATATTGGATATTTCGAATGTATAATCTCATAATTATTTTCTCTCATTGATAATGAGGATTCTACACACAAAATTATAAACATTTTATTATTTATAATTATTACTCACTTTGTTATATATTGTCAATTATTTTTTCACAATTTGAATAAGTGTCCCCCCATATCTAACACCAAAAACCTTCATTTTCGAATTTGCATCATACAAAATCAGTAGCCTGAGCAAAATACTTACTATGATAATTTAAGTAGAGAAAAAGCCCTATTTAGGAATTCGTAGACTCGACGAAAAGGGGAGAGGGAAGCAGAAAGGTGTGAC
>JAOVVI020005230.1:0-16724 GCA_028571085.2 Nepenthes alata
TCATTTGACCATTCTCCCCTCTATATCGCCCCCCCCTCCCTCCTCTCCTTCCCTCTCAATCAAACAGTCCTCTCTTAACCAAATAATTATGTAACCGTTTGACAGAAGAAAAAATATCTAAGCCATGCTTAACATGATCCACAGATCGCCTATCAAGCGACTTAACACAATTCAAAGTGTTGGATCATAACATGTTACAGATACTACGACCTATTTGACATTTTTATTCCCATCTTATTTCTTATACTATTCTACAAACCAAACAAAAGAATATTAATTCCCACATTATTCTATTCTAATAATCAAACATGGGAATAATAACTCCAACTATATTCTCATCCTATTCTAATACCTGAAATAACTATTATATTTCCACCTTATTATATTCCAGCAATCAAACGTACCATAAAATTGTTCTCTTTCCCTTGGCTTCCCCGCAGCCCTATTACTACATGGCTAAACCTAACCAAAAATTTGGCTGGTTCAACGGTGTGAGCTCATTGAGCCTCACTCAATCATCGAACAGGGCACACACATCATTCGAGCTTAGCTTCGACTTACTGGCACCTACCGGACAATTTAAATCTAAAGCTACGACGCTTATCCACAAGATAATAGTTTTGTTCTGGTAGCCATGACATAACAAAACTCACAGTTCTCATGGCAGATATATAATCTACTGTTTTAAGATCTAAATAACACAAATTAACTAAGAACTTCAAAAACAGTGATGCACACCAAAAAGGATGAGCAGAGTTAGTAGGCAGTACAGCTGTTAGTGTGGAATTTTGTGTGCTCCATTACTCAAAGCAGCATAGAACACAGAGTTTGGCTGTGAAAAAGGCTAGTACAATTTCAAGCAGCTGACCTCGACATCCAAAATCTCACGAAGTTGTAATTTCAACTTCCAACAATTAGCTCAAAGCAAAAGCTCTATGTAATCCAAAATCCCACGAATGTGCAGTTCCGGACACGAAAATCGTTAAACATAAATTTTGAGGAATGTAAGTGATATGTATCATGCTCGGATGAATTCAGTATCCGAGCCATTGTAAAGAGGAGAAGTTACCTGCAAGGGCTAGAATAAGAAGTAATTCCGAGATAATGGAACCGTCGTAGCAGGAGCACAGGTAAGGACCATGTCATCAGCGGTCACTATGTAAGTCTCAGGGTCCACGGTGATATTTGGGAGGGCATTATTCAGCTTCATGTCGTCTTTGGTGACACTCGTTACATTACCCACAGCTTCCACTCTCTTTTGAAGTCCATATTTCTCTTTTATTCCATCATCTAAAGCTGCCTGTTGATGAGAAAATAAAGCATCAGTCCAATTTAATGGTTTTTCTTATCTATCACCCTTTTTCTGTGCACCACTTGTACGAGTTGTCCTAGAGGTGTACCCATAAAGGCCAAATGTCCCAAGATGTCCGGAAGCAATGGTTCCAGGGGTTGATTCACAGCTGAACTATTATTTTTATACAAGCTTACTGGGAAGTGCAATCACCAGGGAAAGAAGGATTTTTTGATGGGATTTATTACGCCCACAGATGAAAATGTCAGTATTACAATCGGTATCAGTCGTGACTATATTAGTATTGGACGTGTCAGACAACACATCGGTATTAACTATATCAAGAGCAAAAAACTTTTTGCAAACAGTAAGTTAACAATCAAATACTGACCGATATATTGCTAATACAATGACATATCACAATTTTTAACGTTCTATCGAGAAATGTCGGCATTGGGGTAGCCAGATAACACTATATATCGGCTGATATTGGGTATTGACAGATATTTCGTTCCATGGTTGGACTCAAACGTCCTTTGCCCCTCGACAGAGAATTAGACGCCATTGAAAAACAAACCTAGTGCTCAAACGCCTCTGTGCATGAGATTGGGAATGTGAGAGGAAATCAGAGTAAAAGATGTTCATACCTTGCTCACAAAAGAAATGGATTTGGCACTTCCAGCTTTACCAAATGCTCCAAACATGGGTCTCATCATCACCTGCAACAAAACTGCATCAGTAACAAGAACAAGATTGGTATAAATTTGTTTCTCTATATTTACGATGCTTTTAGGTACTGAAATAATGCATGTAGCTACTTCCATCAGACTTCAGGCATCCTTTCCATGAACAACTGAATAAAATTAGCAAACCACCGAATTGAGGGGGATTGTTATAATCTTCCAAATCAAATGAACGTTTTCCATACTCTCTTTTGTGCTTGCTTCATAACTCTTACCACAAGATATAACTCACAGAAAAGAAGCAGTCACGGGGCATTTCCTTTTTTTTTAGGAAGGGAAGTGGGTACAGGGGAGCTAAGTACATCAAATAAGCAGGACTATGAAGCAGTACTCAGTTTGCACCTGGTAGGGAGCTAATGACATTTGTAAATAGATCAGATCAAAAATCACATTTAAAGGTAGCAACAATCTGTTTTCTACAGCAATAGCAATTTTTACTCAACTTCAAGAGCATCCTTCTCCGACAGAATAAAGAAGGGGGAGGACAGAAAAGCAGGACCATGATTGAAGAAAGGATAATTTCGAATGCCATGCATAAAATGTCAAAGAGAGATGAAATTGTACCGGTTGTGGTGTGGGTATGCTTGCATTAGGATCGCCCATATTAGCCCATGCAATTTCACCCCCTTTGATCACCATTTCTGGTTTTGCCCCAAAGAAGGACGGTTTCCACAAAACAAGATCAGCCAACTTTCCAACCTACAAATATGATATGCTTGTGAAAGCACTACACATTACTTTCTAGTTTCTAGAATCCTATGCTAGATGCGAACTAACAAATAACAATTTCACTGCTGTTAGATTATCCATACAGACAGATGTTTAGTTTACAAATCACACAACAATCATATTTAAACAATGACGCAAAACTTATCCCTTTGAAGGTAGGAAATAATTTCTTTATAAAAGTTCAGTAGCGTACCTCCACTGATCCAACATATTTAGAGAATCCACAAACTATCGCAGGATTTATGGTGTATTTTGCAATATACCGTTTAATTCTAAAATTATCACAATCAACTCCATCAGAGTCAAGTGGCCCTCTCTGCACTTTCATTTTATGGGCAGTTTGCCATGTCCTGCTTATCACCTGGCAAAAGGAATTTTGTTAGAGAATAAAAATCTCCTAACTCCTATGAGACTTGTAGCACTAGTAACAAAAGGTATATGCAATATTTAATGAAGTACGAATAGACTATGCTAGAGAATGAAATAATCCTTGAAAAAAAAAATCCGAAACCCACATTCCATGTTTGACCAGCTAAACAAGTCAAATTGGCATGTGGATGCTATCAATTAACGATTGTCTGAAAATTCTCAATATCACCTTGAAACAATTGCTTTCTTTGATAGGTTTACTCAAGATGCATTAGTTGGGTAATAGAAGCCATTATTAACCTCTTCCAATCAGGAGAAGGGATGGTTTCCTTTTCTCTCTGTCAAGGGGTGAAAGAGAGGGAGTTTCCAGCACAAGGGGCAGCTAAAGCAGACAAACCTCTCCAATGCGACCCATAGCCTGTGAATCAGAAGAGATGATGCTAATAGCTCCAAGGTCATGAAGTATGTCTTCTGCAGCAATGGTTTCGGCTCGTATTCGTGATTCAGCAAAAGCTACATCTTCTGGGATGTCCTTGTCAAGGTGATGGCAGACCATCTGTGCATATGTCGAATCAGGAGTCAAGCAATTCCGTTAATTTGAAAAAGAACTTTATAATTCAGTCAGAAATAGATAAACCTTACAGGCAAACATGAATTTCCCATACCAACATGTCAAGATGCTCATCAATTGTATTGGAGGTAAAAGGCCTCGTTGGATTTGTTGAAGAAGGCAGAACATGTTTCACACCACATACTTTTATGATATCAGGAGCATGACCACCACCTGCACCTTCACTGTTCAAGCAAATCAACAACAAAAACATCAAATAATTTTTTGGGAGATGCAAAAGAGTTCATTAGCCTATATTGACAACATGGAATGACAACTAAGATGTCAAATAAGTCATAGACTAGATAAGGAAATCAAAAAAGCTACTCGCAGCAGAAGTTTAAAGAACTTCGATTTCCCATGACAAGATCATCTTTGAATAGGTTAAAATGATAATTAAAATGCAAAGATCTGATCTTTATAACATTTAAATGTAAGAGCAAATCTATTAAACATATATGAAGTGAAATCCATTAAGTTAATGCAAAATGCCGTCAAAGATACTATATCAACCACAAAATTAATTGGGTCTCAATGGCATCCACTAAGAATCACAAACTTCTTGTGTTTCACTAGGATTTTAAATAGCTAAAAATAACAACCAACGACAGCCTCCAAAGTTTGTGTTCTAAACTTCCTTGAAAACTCTCTAACGTTTAGAATATTAGAAAAAAACCCACACCTAAAATTTTTGGCACTTTCCTTTATAGGATAGACAAAAAATGGGTTGAGGGAAATAAAGGGAAGGAGCCGTTTGGCCCACTCCTCCTTTAAGGGAATTCATGAGTGTGCTGTTTAGCTTCCTCAATTTGAGGTAGACAATGTTTTCCTCCCACCAAAATAAGCAGCCTGTTGGCCCCCCCACATCAACCTTTGTGGGGGCCAGCCCCATATGAGGGCGGGGGGAGAAGATATAGAGAAGGTGGGCCAGCCCACCGCATAACAAAACCATGGTCTATTTCAAACACAAAATGGCTGAACAATATTACCCCCGGCTCCAAGCTACTAGTCTAAATATGTGTAACTAATATTCACACAAAAATATTTATAACTACAAGTGCGAGACTAGAACGTTTATGACTCATTAGGTTTGACATCAAGCTAATAGTAGGAAAAGAAGAATCTTATTCCATTGACAAAATATCTTTTTAGCTGAATTGATCTTCAATTCCCTTAAAATTTGTCATTCATAGAAACTAATAAAAGTTTTTGTTGATTATGAGAGATACTTAATAATATATCACAACTGACCAAATGAAGTGAATTAAATGACCATTTGATTAAGAAACATTTCCATAAAAGTTACCATAAAATTCAATCTTTGCACTAAACAAACCTAGAGTATTGAAAATGTCAACCTTTAAATTGATTGTTCATATGTATTTTGATTTCAAATAAATAATTCATATGATAAAATAAAAACTCCTTTTTAATTTATCTCCCACATTGGCAAAGGATTTCCAAATAATTCATTCAATCTACCTAAATCTCCCTTCCTGTTTGGAACAATGGATTCTTTATTATTCACACTTCTATCTTCAAATGTTTCTCATTGCACTTAGTAACCATCTCCATGCATCCACCTATTGAATACATATTGATAGCACCAAAGTACAATAATTCGAACATAAAATACAAAAGTAATGCAAGTTTAAGGATTACTTGCACAACTTTTATACTGGGACTCTTGTTTGACATGCAAGCAAAGCTTCCATTCAAAAGTATCACGATCGAGTCAGCACATTGAACTCATTCTATAATGAGAACCTATGCATTTGACATAGTTTCATTCATACCAGTGGCCATAAACCAAGTCACATCCTCTAATAGTTTGACATAATGTGCACCGGTTTATATACATCACTGATATCCCACCTTAGTAATGACATGGTCGAGAGTTTTTAAGATCAAAGCTTACAAGCAAACAGAGCTTTAAAATATAATCTTCTCATGATATCTATAATTTTATAGTTTTGATCTAAAGATTTTATCATGCAAATAAAAAATTTTACTGTACATGATAAATATCAATGGCATACCATAAATGATAACTTGATTAAGGATATATACAAATACTGGCCCATCGTACTTAGTGCAACTGGCTTGTAGGGACACTACTGACAAACCCCTCAACCCCATGGTCACTAGAGAAGGCCAAAGCCAAATTATAATTTCAAAGATATATAGCTGTAAGACTGGGTGTATCTTACGAAATTGAAGATATTTGGAGAAGGCTCAGCTCATTATCTAGTATTCCCCAGGAAATCAATTATTTAACTTTAATCCATTTGGAGTGTAAAGCTTATATAAAAGGGACTCACTACCATATGGTTTTAGTCCTCTGTCAAGCATATATTCACATAAGCATGTTTCATCTACCAAAGAAAGAGGGCAAGGACCTACTTTCTATAGTTCCAATAAATAATGATTTCCCAAATGAATTAGCAAAACAAAATATATTTAGCATTTCTCATATGTAGCTTCAACCTAATCTGTAAATAAGATCTGGCAATGTACTTAAAATTTATCATACTTTTTAATTCAATATGCCATATAATTATCCTTTTGATCCTAAAAGTAGGGCTATAAACAGACTTAGTTGCACCAAGTATTGCTTTGCTCCGGCCTATATTGTTAACATGAGCTTAAATTTAGCTAGTGCTCGCGTTGTTAACTTCAGATTCAAGCTTGAACAAGCTAAGCTCGAGCTTTCAACCAAGCAATAACGAGTCAATGAACTTGTCCATTTATAAAGGATATATGCCTAAACAAGCTTAGCTTGGCTTTCTTTGAACTTTTTAACTAGACTAGCTCATAAATTAGTTGAGATTCACTCGTTGATTTACCTGAGAGGAGCTCCAAAACGAGCTTTAACCACTGTGTTATGGAGCCAGATCCAACTAGTTTGGTTGATTTGGGATGTATTGCATCTTCCTACTGATCATTTACAACCATGAGCAGGACTCCATTCTTGAATTTGTTTATATCATGCTTCTCCATTTTCAGAGGCTGTAGAGATTTTTTTACCCACTCCTTGTGATAAGACAACCAAAGCATTGATGGGGCTTCTGAGAACTGAGAACTAGGATTACTAGATATAAAATGCCCATAACCAGTCAAAATATGATCATTATAAGGGACCCAATTGGGGAATTGAGGAATAACCTTATAATTTTTTCAAATTGAGAAGCACAACTATGCTGCCTACCATAGAAGTAAAATAAAGTGCTGCTTGGTGCTCCCCTAGAGTTTATGATGTTGTGAATAGTCTTCTCAAGATAGTCACCATTTATTTATCATCGGAAAACTTGATGTACATGTTGGATTTAGTCACTCCCTTGTGGGTAGCTTAACAAACAGATGCATTATCGGAAGATTGCACAGGACTTGTGCGAAGTTCGGATTGCTACAAACTAGCTACAGCAAATGACCAAAGATAACCATTTTTCAGAGTAGGCAAATCTCGGAGTGAAAAATTCGAAGTGTTCGCGTGTGCAATGACCAGAAGAGCAACAAGAATGCTGCTCTTAGGCTGACCGGCTGGAAAGCAGTAGGCTGGTCGGCCGGGCAGCATGAAGGATGGGCAGCCAGCAAGAAGTCAACTAGGAAGGTCAGCCGGCTAAATTGAGATAGGGCTAACCGGCCGGACAGCAGGAGGTTGGCTGGTCGGAAAGCAAGTTGTGATGACCAAAGACACTAGTGACGTCCGAGGACACTAGGTGATGGCCAAGAACATTAGCTGATAGCCAAAGATACTAGTTCCGGTCGAGAACACTATGTAATGGCCGAGGATAGCTTGTCTGGAAAGCTGGCAGTTGATTTTGCAGAGCATTTGATTTTCAGAGTTGGCAAGCTTTGCAGAGTAGGTAGCTGGCTTGCAGAGCATATATTATCTGTACAGAGCAGGTTAACCTGTAGAGCATGCGTTGTCTGGGGAAGCGCGGGAACTGGTGAGGGTGCAGAAAATGACGTGACAAATCATCTGTAAGATTGGGCCAGGTAAACAGATAGGATTTAGAGCCGGCGTCATTATAAGAACGAACCAGACGCCTCAAACAGGGTGCAAGCAGAGTAGCAGCGGTAGAACGTGGAAGGAAAGTGGAACGGGACAGAGTGCGGAAAGGAGCTCTCGTCGTTCACCGTCTGCCGCCACACTTGTAAAATCAGAGCAAACAGAGAGCACCATCAGTGAGAAGAAAGAGAGAAGAAAAACAGAGAGATAAGAGGGAATGAGAGTTTCCTTACTCTGGATATTGTTTTTCTTTATTCTGTCTTGGGTGGTTACGGGTATTCTGTCTCGGGGGTTATTTGTAACCGATTTTACATAGTGAATTTGCTTCCGGAATTTGTCACGTCATTTTTTCCTTAGTTGAGAAGGGTTTCTACGTTAAAAACGCTGTGCACTCTTTGTTTCTTGTGCCTACTAAATTGGTGACCAACAGCATATGAGGGGTTCGGGCTTTTCGCTTTGTGCCTATCACTTTTATCTACTCGGTTTTGTCCGACCGACCGGCATTCCCTTACCCCAACAGTACACATAAAGAGGTTGCCCAGAAATGATGTTCATAATTAACTGACAGCCGGCCAGCCTTAACAAGAAGGCACTCTCCATTTTTCTATCACAGGAAAACTTTAACATGCACTTCTTATGTGACAGCTCCCTTATGTTACCTGCTGACTCACTAATCTGCAATAAAAAATTATAAGCTAAGGCATGAAAAGAATGCAAGTTATACCTGTGATAAGTATGAATACCTCTTCCTTTAAAAGCATTAATTGTATGTTCTACAAACCCAGATTCATTCAGAGTGTCTGTATGGATATTAACCTGTCAATCCCCAATAGGTAAAAAATGTCCCATTAACTACAAATAATATAGGATGATGCCCACTCAAAACAAAACTTCAATATTATTAACATAGAAATCAAATAAATACAGTGCATCATATCCTATGAACAAACTTATTTGCATGCTTGAATAAAAATAAATAGTTTTCTTGTTTTTAATTTATTTTAGGCTGAAACTTGGTTTTGGAGCTTTTCTATTTCCTAAAAATAATAACAAATCTAGAATCTAAGAAGCTTTGGCCTATTAAATATTATATGAAAAAAAAATTAAGTAAATAATAAACAGGATTTTTCCAGAGAGTGCAACAATCTCCGATTCTGGGGATTTGAATCTTCCGGACTTTTTAAAATCTAAAAGTAGAAAAATTACAGAGAGCAATAAATGCAGATACCTGAACATCATGTTCTTGTGCAACGCTCAGACAATTATCAATTGCAGCAGGAGTAGTTCCCCAGTCCTCATGCAGTTTCAGTCCCATTGCTCCAGCCTTGATTACTTCATGTAATCCCTCTGGATTGGAACTATTTCCCTGTTAAAGAAAAAGAATTTCACAATGGAATAGTACTAGAGAAGAAATGTGTGAAAATTTCTACTTCAGGAAAAGGAGACCCATATCATCAATCATGTCTTCAGAGTTTGGAAATTTAGACCATTTTAATGGTACCATATATATTAGGGTGTCCTTTGTTAATGACTATACTGTATTGCTTTGGGTGAGTGCCTGCATTTTTGAGCTATAGTCATCAAAGCCAGAGCCTTGACCATGTACCAAATCACTAGGCCAATGGTTTAACTAGTGGTCCAAGTGGTCAAACAGCATGAATAGATTATAATAAATAAAATTAAAATGACAATCAATTTCCAACTTGGGCTACACCTTTGCAATAGATTTTTTTTAGGTGATCCAAAGCATCCATTTAGGGCCGCATGTGTACACATATATATAAAGAAAATAACATTAATTTCCACTTTCAGCTTCTTGAAAAAGTCATCAGAGAAATTCCAACTGCAGCTCCAGCTTTGAGTACTCCAAAGTTTATTACCTTCATGAAGAGCCAAAGGTGATTTCTGACAGAACCCATGACTAGCCCGACTTCATGCAGAAAGGTTTGTTAGTTAAGCCAAACAGGTACTAAACTTGCTCTTTGTTAGTTAAGCCAAACAGGTACTAAACTTGCTCTTGGAAGATCTAGAAATCTCAGCCCTAGTATGGGGAAAGCACAATGATGGAGCCAATTGAAGAACAAAAACTCAGGGTAGTCTTCATTTTGGCCCACTTCTAACAAGAACAATTAAGTCCATGAGGCCTCGTAACACATTAGATAAAATGCAGAGGGGGGTGCTGCGCTTTTTCAAGTTTGCAATGTTCTTCTAAAGCTCTTTATGGTGGATGTAAAACCAGTTAAAAATAAAAGTCTGCAAAAGCCAAGGCATGGGCCTCTTGACCGAGTCCAACATCATTTAGAAAACTGAACACAAGGGCCACACATTATAAAAAGAAACCCTCCTTTGTTTAGAATATATTACAATTTGCCCCTTCACAATCTTGTATCCAGTCCAGTGTGGAAAAAACTGACCAGATCAACCAGGATTCACTGGATCAGCTGCATAAATGATCCAACTAGAAAATCTAACTGTCTGGGGGCCATCTCACTGGATTACGAGTAAGACTAGTTGGTCTTTGGTGAACACTAATTATCATATTTTTATCCATGTTTATTTATTATTATTATCTAATATTTATATTTAACTTACATAATTAAATTACATATTTTTATTGTGCAGGTTTTAATCCTAAAATTTTTAGAATAAAAGCATGTAAATGGATCAAATGACACTTTCATCTTGACAATCCAGACAGCCGTAGAAATGAGCAGAGAGAAGAGAAGCAAGTTGATTTTTTCCAGAGTCCAAAAAATGATTGTAGATCATGTTTGGGTTCAAAATAAAATTATAAATATATATAAGAAAAAAATATTTAAAAAATAAATAAATATTTCACTTGGTGGGAAGAAGAGAGGGGAGCCTGAAGAGAGGGGAGCAAGAGGCTCCTTCTGCCTTCCGCAGGGGGAGAGAGAGAATTTGGGTGTGAGAGTTTGAGGTGTCAGTTTTTGTTCCAAAGATTTAGTGATTTAGTGTTTTAGTGTAAGATGTTCTCATTTAGGTTTGTTTATTTTGCATATTCAAATTTCAGTTTAATATCAGAGTTTATTAACAGATCAACATGAGTCCTTCAACTTTTATTCCATTCTCCTTTTATTTTTATAAGCTAGTTTAGTTTCAAGTTGATACTGAACATTGCAAAACATTGTGTTCTACTGTGAAAATCAACACATTACGGCTAGTCATTTTAATCTTCTGACAACTTTAAAATCCCGTCATTTAATTTTTTATATTTTATTTTCTATCATTTTATTTTATTAAATTTTGGATGACGGAGTCACCGCCATTCTTATAATTTTAAATTTCTACCATTTAATTTCTTATGCTTTATTTACTATCTTTTTATTTTTAGAATCTTAGATGACTAAACTACGGCCACTTTTGCAATTATAAATTATGTCATTTGATTTCTTACATTTTATTTTCCATCTTTTTATTTTTCTAAGTCCTACATGGCTGAGCCATGATTTTTAACTTCTACACTTTATATTTCAGCAGCATAATTTCTATTACTGTCGAACAGTAGAGCCATTACAAGCATTTTAATTTTGCACAATTCAAATTTTTACTAATTCAATTTTCTATATCTTTCAAGTAACACCATGGTTGTATTGAAAATTTTACAGCCACCCACTCATCTTCACAAATTTAACGTTGTAATTTTCTTGACATTTTTGGGTATAAAATGGCTACAAAATTAATTTTGCTTAAAAAATCAATTCCTTGTAGATATGATATCCATTATCGAAAAAACTAATTGAATCATCATGCCCTTGTAAGGTTAAATATACACTATTGAGATTCGGTCAGTCTTCTCAAAATCTGATACAAATGTATGCTTAAGTACAGCACGCCCTAAAGTCCTACTACAAGTTATAGGCTAAAAGAGCTTGTTAAATGAAGATAATTTAACAAGAGTTCAAAATAGGTGACTTTACCTTTCCTGTGAAACCGAAGTTGAGTGGCAGGTCATCGATAGATTGCAGCATAAATTTCATTTGTGGCAGTGATGGTGTACAAGTTGTTGCACGCGTTCCTTCAGCAGGTCCAGTTCCACCTCCTACTAAAGTTGTGATGCCTACGCATAAACTGCAGACTTTAGAAGGAAAAGGAGGAAAGAAGAGTGCCTAGAGAGGTAAAGTTGTTGTTTTCAATATAAACCTGACTGGGGATATAACTATTAGAGAAAAGCAGCCAATACTGAATTAGAAAACAAATAATGTTTTTGATTGTACGAAGGTGTGCAGGTAATATCTCACAAAATGCCAGAAAACAAAATCAGCAACGTTTTGGAGAATCCAATCTAGGATACCACTAATAGACCTTAAGGATAATGCACGTGTAAATTACTACAAATTCAACAATTATGGCAGGATCCAATGCATTATGAAATAGGGAAAAAAATGAAGAATAAAAACTTTTTGCATTTGTGAGTTCACATTGAACAGCCTAACCCCCTGACCTATTACTGTTAATTATGATTCTACCAATAACTGGCAAGTTGAAGGGAAAAAAAAAGAGATGACATGTCCATGTGTGAGTAAATTCAGAAACTAGAAATAAAACATTACATGGCAAGACAAACTATTGACATTGATTAAGCTTTTGCAATCACTATATTTTCAAGTTAGATGAGATATATTCATCTAACAACACTAGGGCACAAAGCTTTTCTTTAAACTGTCAGTAAAACTTCTTTATGAACCATTAAGTTCCATTGTGTGTAGAATCTCACCGCTTGATATTGCTTCAAGGGCCAACTGAGGACAAATAAAATGCACGTGACAGTCAATAGCCCCTGCTGTAACAATCTTTCCCTCTCCAGCAATAACCTCAGTATTGACCTGATGCAAAAGCAAGCATGTTATGTAGTTAAAACATAGCTTATACTGGCATTTCAGGTCTGAGGAATATAATTAAAGGAAGACAGAAGTCCTACTATCAACATTTTACTGTTCCGCTCTCGTTTCTGTATCCAGTAGTGTAGCTATTGGGAATGCAAGTTTGTTTTCTTCAGTAATTTCTGCCTCCTAATTTTTGTCTACCCTTTATTCCTTTCAAGGAATTTGTTCAGTCTTAAACCCTTTCAAATTAAGAAAGTTGAGTTGTCAAGTCCCTCTTCGTTCATTGATTTGATAAAATTACTAATTGAGTAGTGTTACAATTTCCAGGCCTCTTCTCATTGTCTAATAAGATCTTTTTATGCCAAGTGACTAGTAGAAACCAGTAATCGCACATCTCAAAAGTCCTCTTAATTTGGAGAAGATAGAACCTACACTTATCTGATCACACAGATAATAGCTCTTCCCATGGAATTCAAGCACATAGAATTTGAGGAAAAAAAATGCAGTGAAAACAGCCTACAGTCAATTCATCGTGCAACCGTATTTTGAGGAAATCATTACCCCAATAATCATGTTTGCTGAGACACCATCCATAATATCAGGGTTGCCAGCTTTACCAATGGCAACAATATTGCCTCCCTTCATACCAATATCTGCCTTAATGATTCCTGTATAATCGATTATCACAGCATTAGTGATAACAGTGTCCAGACAGGCAGCTGGCGGGTACCCAGATGCCTGTCCCATCCCGTCTCTTATAACCTTTCCTCCTCCAAAGACACATTCATCACCATGAACAGCCACATCTCTTTCAATTTCAGCAAACAAGTCAGTGTCACCAAGCCGAATTTTGTCACCAGTTGTAGGGCCATACATGTTAGCATAGGCCTCACGAGAAATGATTGCATTGAAAGCTGAATCTTGTCCAGTGACACCTTCCCTACAAAATTAACAAGACAGAACTATTTTAACTCCCATAGTTTAGAGGGAATTCCATATACCAAACTGACAAATCAAGATGTTATCTCATACAGCTTTCAAACCAAGCTAGAGAAACTTATCAGTTGGGAAATGAAAGACCTGGCACTTTCTTCTTCTGAATTACCGAATCCTCTAGCATATATAGTTTCCATAATAGTTGAGATATTTGTGTCATCTACGAAGCCCCCAGCAATATTGTTCCCACCTTTAATCCATCTTTTACCGCCAATACTTACAAGTGTGACACTTTTCCTGTCCCCTGGCTGTGAGGTTGAATATATATATATAAATTAATCAGTGACACATATGTATGCATCAAAGAGCTAAAACTGATGGAAAATTCAATAACAGAACAATGCACAGCTACAATTTGAAGCCACCAACATCCCATAATTCTACTGATTTGTAAGTCATACACCCTACTCCCTACCACAACCAGGCTAAATGCAAAACAGAGACATTACCATTTTCAACTAACATTTAAAGATGTACAAAGACTATTTTAAATGATAAACAATATATCAAAGCAAGATGCTTCTTTCAGATAATGTAACTTTACTGGAAAAAATCTATCAAAGCACCAAAACAAAACTCAATGCATGATAAACAATGAAGTTCTCTTGATTGCCAATGAAAATCATTAAATAGCAATCAATCTCTAATGGAAGAGTACATAACAGTAACAGACAAAACCTCAAATCGGGTCGCTGTTCCAGCTGGTATGTTCAAGCGCATGCCATATGCTTTTCTTCTATCAAAAACCAAGTAGGGATTTGCCTCAATGAAGTGGTAGTGACTACCAATCTGAAATTTAGGAACAAAACAGAATGATAAAGTCATTGCTGGTCCATAAATATCCTCAGAATAATCAATAAAGCAAGATCACACATCTAATATGTTCTCTGTAGAAAAAAGGAAACAGAAAACTGATAAATATCAATCAACTTAGTTTCACTGTAAAATAGATGTTTAAATCCACATTCCACACTAATTTTTCAGCTTCCAAAATTCTGTTCCAGTTTTTACTCAGTTTTACAGTAAAAGGACAAGAAGCTAAAGCAGATCATTGAACAGCTCTATCAGTATGAAGTTAGCCATGGTCCAACTTGCAAATGACAGAGAACTCCACTTCTCCTTGGACAAGATGTGGTCTTGCACAAAATATGGAGCTCAAAATTGTATTTGAATAGCCCACAAATAATCTATTCAAAGCAATTTTCATAACCCAATATTAGACAAGCAATATGACACTCAACCTTCAGGAAATGGTTGTTGAAAATTATTCAAAAACTCCAATTAGAAAGGAATGAATCATTTCTTAAATTATATAAATGATCAAATGCAACACACCTGAATTGGTCTGTCTCCAGTGTTAACGACTGAGAGAATCACAGCTTTCTTTCCAGTGTTCAGCAAAACATTTCCAACTTCAAACCTTACCTCACCAGGAATCTTATCATCATCTATCTCAGGAAACTTGTCCAGTGAGGGTACTGCAAAACTAAATTCTTTTATCAAGCACAAAAATGGTAGAACAAGGATTTAAAAACAATGTGCAGACAATTGGGTATATTATCAATAATTCCCTTGTTAACCATACCATTACATTAGCATGATAATAATTTGCACAATTGGGAAACTATGAGCCGATTCCATCATGTGCAAGAGCTAGAAACCAGAACAGAATATAAAATGCTTCTACAACAATCAACCTCTAAGAAGAGGACAACCTCGCAAGAAATGCAGTTTCTGACCTGGAAGAAATGAACCATCGAGAGCCAGCTCCAAATTGCCATTTTCACTAGCAATAGCATCATGAATGGTGATTAACTTTGTCCCGTCAGGGAAGGTCCCTTCAACCTGCGCATAAATATAAGCAGATATTCCTTCAACCTATAAAAGCTGAATATCAATAGGGAGATATTGAATAACTAGAATACAAGCAACAATGCCCAAAATAAAAAAAGAATCATAGGCTATAGGCTGGTTAGTCAATCCCTTCAGCCCCGATATGACCAAATACCTGTCCATTTGCATGAATGCATTCTAGTGCAAGCCTAGCTGTCCAAACAACCATCATAACAGTAAAAGGAATTTTAAAAAATTTGACATGGATAAACAACTTAAAGCCCCTGTTTAACACAACAAAATGTTAAGTACAAGCACTTAATATAATATGTTTTCCAGACCATTAGTTTAACTTAAACAGAAACTACAGAATATGTTTGATAAGCAGTGTTAAAGAAAGCATAAATCATAGATCATCAAAGTCTGCTAACCTGGATGGTATCCAAAAGGTGAGCAACAGCAGGAAGCACTTGTCTCCTGTCAATCACCAAAGCCGGTTTTCAGGAAATCTGCTAGCACCCTGAAACCTTTTCTCTGTTTATTATTATTTTTCAGGAGGAACGCATCTTATCAGTAACACATTGAATAAATGCAACAAGATCATGCTCTCAAAAACTGACTGTTTTTGCAAGGCTTTCCCTTTTCCATTTCCCTAAACTATACTTGAGACATCGGCACTCTATTAGTGACATATCGTGAAGTATAAACCAGGAGGCTGATCTAAGTCAGTACCTCGCAATAATTCTTGTATGACACCAGATTTATACAACAAGGTGGAAAAGCTCTAGTACATAGTAGAGTTGTCTATAAGATGCTTAGAAATCTTCACTCTAGATGCCTTTTCTAAAATACTCAACTATGTTCTTCTCTCAAGATTATCATACTAGAATGTAGAACAATCTTAGCCATTGGTTAAGGAGGATGTGTTAGATTTAAACCGCTTGTTTGAACCGTGAGAAAAATGTGATAGACGATACTAAGCACACAATAAACAACCACGAACAATAAAGACACGATTTTTACGTGGAAAACTCCCTATGAAACGAGGGAGAAAAACCACGGGACACAGAGTCCGAAATTTCCACTAGCAGCAGTTGATCGGTTACACAAACCCCAAATCATGAAAAACAATATCAACTAATTGTGGACAGCCCGTACAAGAAGTATAAAGAATAAGAGAAGAGATGGAACCCGGGAGACGTTCTTCACGGCAGCAAGAATCTCGTACGTGGGATCACCGAAGACTGGAAATTGATTGAAAACCCGAACGGAGGCTCAATTCTTCCTCTTCTTCTTC
>JAOVVI020005231.1:0-16724 GCA_028571085.2 Nepenthes alata
ATCCTTATGACCTCCCATGAGTCCGGGAGGGTTGCTAGGAGCCAGAGCCCGAGCACCTCAGCCTTAAATTTGATCCCCATGCCAGTCAGCAGGTCCACACAGCCCTGACATTCGTTCAGGTGATCAGCGACAGATGAGCCATCCTCATACAGAATCTGCATGAGCCTCATCAAGTCAGATTTTGTTATTGCTGGTCTTGGAGGCGAATAGCTTCTACAATTTCTCCTAGAGCACCTTGGCATTCGTTTCTCCCTGAACGTGGTTGTACATGTTATCGTCCACGAACTGCCGGATGTAACCGCACACTTGCTTGTACTCCAACGCCCACTCCTCATCCGATTTTTCCGCCGGCTTTTGTGTGGCGAAAACCAGATTGTGCATGGGCTTCACAAAGAGCAAGTCTGACATCTTGCTCTGCCAGGTGTCAAAATTGGTTCCGTTTATGCAAGTCATTTTTCTCCCGACCTCCATAGCAGCCAGCAACAAGGTGACTGTTCAAAGAACCACATCTCTGATACCACTTGTTGGAGTAAAATGAAAGACACGGTGACCGATCGGACGGATCACTCGGACCCCAACAGAGATGAGCTCTCAGACGGACGGCCAAAAGTAGTGATAGAATAAACGAGAGAACACACACGAGATTTTAACGTAGAAAGCCCTCTCTCAACTAAGAAAAAAAATTATAAAAGAATAAACTATAAACAGTTGATTGTTTACAAGAATGTTAGTTACACAAAGCCCAAACAAAGAAAACAATTACAAGTATATATCTCTAAATCTCTCTCTCTAGAAAAAGTGACTCTCGCTCTATCTTTACAACAAAGACTTGCCCACAGCTCTCTCAATACACACTCCAAGTGATTCACCACAAGACACATTTTTCAGCAAGCGTACAAGCATATATATATACAAGAGGCCTAGTGGTCGGCCAGCCACCCTAGCAGTAGGGTGGCAGGACCACGCCTCCTAGACCTGTCATAGCAGGCGCACTCCCGACGTGCAGAGTGGCAGGCCTGACACCCATTCGAAGTTATAGTTGCCTCAAACTTCCAATCAGGGTGGGTCAACTGTCCACCTGTAAATGCGGCTGTAACAGACCTACGGAGAGAGAGTGTCAACACCTAGGCTTTCAAAATCATCGTCCATGTCCTCAACTACCTCTCGGACATGACTCCTCCAGCTAGTCCTCGTCCATTTTGACAGACTTCTCAGACCTCCCGAAAAGACCGCATCCTTTTTCCTCGTCCTGTCCGCGGACCAAACACCATGAAGGGAGTGCCTTCAACAATCTTCTCATCTGCTTTCCGCTGAGCCTGTTGATTGGTCACCTAAGGTACGGCGATGGTCATGGCATAATATTTAAAAAAAACAATAGCAGATTGCAAGTTTAATGGGAAAAAAAGTTATTTTCCTTCAAATGCACGTCAACCGCCCAAAATGTAGTTGTTCATTGCTCGCCGATGTAAATAGTTGCTAGATTTTACACCAAAATTTGACGCGAAAGCCTTGTTGGTCACCAACAGTTAAAATTGGTCAATTATCTGTGTAATTGGAAATTGTATCAGTGGATGGATATGGTTGAACGGTGGCGGCCGCACCGCATTGGTATTGGGTGGCGGCTATGGCGCCAATTGTCGGCACTGTTAGGCGGCGGTGGGGGAAAGGAAAAGGAAAGAGAGACAAAGGCGAGAAGATGAACACGACAGAAGATAAAGGAAAAGAAAACAGGAGAAGTAAAGGAAATTAAAATAATATATATATATCGATACATTTTGGATCCAAATTTTGAACGTGTTTCGATCGTGCTATCCGTCGGATTTCGTTCTCCGTTTGTCAAGTCTAAGATCCTACACACCACAACTTAAAATAAAAGGTCAGGTGACGGTGGGATTTGATCGTACAAAAAATACTCCGACACTCAAGTCAGTATAGAGCATTCTGAGGATGAGAGGTAAAAAGTAGTGAATGCAAAGATGGATACTTATAGTGTGTTTGGAAACGTTGGTGGGAGGTGAACTCGTAGAGAGAGTGGCTCGAGTTAAGGATGTTTATAGGAAGTATTTTTTCCTCAATATTCAGTTTGTAGGGAACCAATAGTTGAGAAAAAAGAAACGAGCATTGGAAAGCTTGAGGGCGTAGAGAGATTTTGTAAGCCTTAGTTTGCTAGAGGGCATTTTGTTGGCAATAGAGAGCATGTCTGTGAGGTGAATCTTTACAGCCTTTTATAGCTATGGTCCTCCGCTACCTTCCTTACGTAGCGAGGCAGGATGCCCGTATTCTGTAGGGATCATTGCCTTTCCTGTGTGGATGCGGGCACCATTCTTGGCTGCAACGGTCAAGAAGGTGGATCCCTTTCCTTCTGCGTATGGTAACTGTTAGGATTTTTTGCACTAATTTGTGTGCCTTCCTCCCCAAATGTGTTTTGATTCTAGGAGGTTATTGTTATATTAGAGATTGCCTTTCTTGGAGATGTAGAGAATTAGCGAAGACGACCGTTGAGATCTAGGAAGGTGTGCGTGGGCCGATTTAGACATGGGTCGCGTTCATCCCCGGCTGCGACCGGCATATTTGCTACTTCTCTGGTCAACAGCAGCGTTGACCAATCCAAGCACAGATGGGCTATCATTGATCTTGGGTCACTTACTCCTTTTGGGCTGACCCGCTATTGACGTCTCCATTACTAGCCCCCCACGCTGGTGGCCTGGCATTCCGGCCTCTGACATATTCATGATGGGATGCATCTAGTTGTGTAATTTGTAAAGAGGAAGTTAAATGAGAAAACTTACAGTTGCTTTTGGTCTTCATCTCTCGTCTCCGTGCATTTTATTTATCTTTGGCTTCGGGTCTGTTGACCACGTTGCTTGAGTCTATTGATCATTGTACTTGAATTCGGTGGACGAAGCAGAAAAGGATGTTGACCGGATTCGTTGACCGCACTGTTATAAGTTGAAAAAAGTATTAACCGAATTCGTCGATCGCAACGTTAGAATCCGAAGAACTGAGTGGGAAGAATGTTGACCGGATTTATTGTAGAGCTAGCACAGGAAACCGTCGCTCCAAGTCTCTCGGGTGTCTTGCCTGAGGAGTCCGTCGGAGAAGCTATCGTGGAGCAGGCTCGGGAGGCTGCCGCTCCAAGTCTCCCACCATCAGGTCCTGAGTCGCAGGGCCCATATGTCATGAATTCGAACAAAACATGTCAATTTAAATAACTAATTATAATTCCTAAAATTTTAAATATTAAATAATTTTAAATAAATAATAATAAGTCCCAAAATCTGAGTGTGACAAATCAAAATATACAACTCAACGAAATTAAATTCACACAGAATTTTATCGGACAATCGTACGATTTGCTCTACAATTATCGTAAGAGAGGTAACAATTAAATCAAAAATCATAATCTAATATAGTATAATTTCTGAACTGTTTCTGAAATATAACCATAATAGAACTAAAACTTATCAAATCAGATGAATAACTGACAGATCATGACCATACTACTGTAATGCATCTAAATCTTCCACTCCGAAGGGATAAAATAGAAAAAGTGAGCCTAATACTCAGTAAATATTATAATTAAATAAAAGGAGTCCAATAAATCAGAGAAAATATCAAATAGATAAAAATCTGTTCAAATTACAGGAAAAATCTAAATCGTAAATATAATAAATTTAATAAAAAATTTAAGATCTAGAATTTGAAATCCAATGGCAGTCTCGTACACAAATTAAATATCCAAATCTAAAATAATTATTCAAATCATAAAGTAGTTTTTGTCGGGATGTGTATATATATATAAATATATATATATAAATAAAATAGAAATGATCCGTACTAATTCCAATAGGCAATTAGTCAATTTTAAAGTCCAATCCGAGTCCAAGTTTGAGTCCGAGTTCAAATTTAAGTTCAAGTCTGAGTCCAAATCCAAGGTCCGATTAGCTTATAATTTGTGGTAGAATACGACAGTCGGATGATCTAACAGCATGCGCAGAAGACGAAGCAACGTTACAGTAGATAGTTCAAAGATTCAGATCAAAACATATAGTCCAAAATCATTTATACGAGATATACCAAGGTCCAAATGATGACAAAATCGGCGAATCTCAAATCCAAGTCTAAAATTTAAATCCAAACAAAAATTTAATACAAATTAATGCAAAGATACAAATCATGAATCAAATTTGAGTTCTGATTATTTAAAAACTAGTTTGAGAAAGGGTTACACATAATCCCGATAACCTTAGGTAAAATTAAATACAAATTAGGCCAGCATATATGGCTATCAATGTATTCTGTACTTATGGGTAAGGTTGCTCATTATTGTTTGTCACCAGCGGTTTTGGGTATAATTCTCAAGTTTGTCAGATATATTAAGATATTTGACTATATTTTAAGGTCAAATCAAATTATCCAAATAGGAAGGGTCACGACTCCAAACCTTTTCTGCCGGCGGAAAGGGATTTCTAATTAACAAGAAAATATCTCCCCATCGGGAACTCGCCGGATTATCCAATATCCAAATCCAAATGTAGTTACCACAACCCGACACGTGTATGTAAAAATATACATCCTATACAAGTTTTGTGCACATTTTTGTTACACATATTTATATATATATACATAATATCCAATAAATTTTTTAGATTTTCAGAAGAATAGTAAATCTCTAAAATCATAAAATTCATATCCAAAACCCCCAAAATTAGCCAATGAACTATACATGCATGTTAAGAATAAACTGAACAGGTGTATAAAAATACATGCATATTAGTAAAAATTTCAAACACTATCCAAAATATGTCAAATGTTAAATCAGGCTATATATGGGGTCTACAAATACTTGCTTGGACTTCATATTTCATAGATTTAAAGAAAGGTTATCTCAAAACACCCGAATCGGGTCGTTCTGTCTCCCACCGTCGCGGAATCCGCGCGCTGCCCTCTCTCCTCCCTGTGCATCGCCTTTGCGCAAGCGCCACCGCCACGCCACCTCCCTTGCGGCCACCATTGCCTCACCCGCAATCATCGTCGCCACCGCTGCCTTCCATTTGGTCGCCGTCCTTCCTCGGCGATCCCCTCTCTCTCCTCGTCGTGCCCCTTCTCCCGCGTGGCCTCCCTCTCTCTATGCGACCTTGCACAGCATGTGCCGCTGCAACACACGGGCCACCGACACCATCGTTCGCCTACGCCGCCACCGCTGCTACCACCCTCTTACTTCGTCTCTCTTCTCCTCCTTCACGTCAAAATCCTAGCCCCCCACACTCTCTCTCCTATTTTCTCTCTCCCCGATCCTCCTGCTCCTAATCTTTATCTGTGATTTCTTTTTTTTGTTTTTCATATATATATAAATATTATATTATTATTATTATTTTCTATTTTAGTTTTTTTTTATTTTAAAATCTAAACCGATATTTGGGTAATAGTACAGGTGTACCTCAGTGCCAACCCGATTGATCCAAATATCCTCCAAAATTTTTTAACATTTAATTAATTTTGTCAACTTTAATTTTACCCAAAATTACAGTTAATATTAAATTAATCCGAATGGAGATCTGGGATATTACATCATCAGGAAGGAAGAAATGAAAAGTCTTCCCAGTAATTTCTTCAAAGCTCTCCCTTTCTTGTTTCTCTGCCATTGTAGCCTAACTTCTTTTTATTTGTTGCAGCAAGAGAAGATAGTAGGCGTAGTGGTTAAGGGACTGCGATAGCGGGAGATGGTGATTGAAGACCGAGAGGAGGAGATTCTCCAGCTACGGGAGCAGCTGTGCAATTGAGCACTCAAATTTGAAATGACCAGGAGGAGAAGGTTGCACTACAGTTAGAGCTGTCAAAGCTGAGGGCACAGTCGGTAGGACTAGAAGAGGGGGCCGTCCTGGCGGAGATGCTCATGGATGAGCTCCGGGTGAATATAGTCTCGTTAGAGAATGAGTTGTCCACTCATCGGCGCACTCAGGAGTTCACTCAGGCACGGTGGGCCAGGCTCTGGGAATGTATCAACATTTGTCACCAGATTGTTAAGGTTGTGGATCCAGACTATCCTACTGGCAGCCTTGACACCTCAACCGTGGTGCCCATGGCATGGGGGCCTAGTTAACTTCTCTCGGGATACGTAGGGGCCTCTCCCGCATCCTCCTGGGAGCTCAGCCCTTAGTTGAAATTTTTGTACTTTTTGTTCTTCATTGTACTTGTAAATAAAGTCTTATTAATAAAGAACTGGTTTCGTTGATGCATTGAATTCCATGACTTTACTCAGCTTTCTCATTACTCAGTTGTCGCCGACCGTCGCAGTCTGGCTATTTGGAGATATGTGTCGTGCCCTCAGAAGGATCCCTAGCCCCTAAGGAGACATCAGGATGAGTCGTTGTATCAAACCATTTTTTCATACGAGCACACTTTTGTTTAACAAGTTGAGTTTTCGTATTATGTGGCGCTGCCCATGTTATGATTCTGGGCGGCCAGCATTGGAGGCTTTGTTCTTTCACACTTTGTCCTGATTTATTGACCGTTGTATACTGATTGTGCTATCTCCTGCTAGAGGAGGTTGTCACGCGTGCCGTTTAAACCCCCTAAGGTTTTGTATTAGACTGCGAATGGGCCACTTAGGATAGAAGTAATGTTTAATTTGATCGCTTACAGACCGCTTGGCATGGAGTCAGGGCTTAATCTAGCCACTGATGGGCCACTTGGATGAAAAAGGTTTAAACCGTCCACTGATGAGTCACTTGGATGACCAATGTTTAAATGTGAGCGAGTAAAAACCTACCCGACTTAGGGGCAGTCTAGGTTTATACAACTTGCAATCAAACACTCACATGGAAACACAAAGAAAGAAAAGAATCAGAGAACAACATGTAGATGAAAAGAAAAAAGAATATCTTTTATTAGAAACTGGGTATGTTACAAGCACGCCTCAGATCATACAGATGACCTACCTGGGTTTTCATTGGTAGTTGCGCTTTAGGTGGACTGTGTTCCAAGTCCGCGGGACCAGCTTGCTGTTTTAAGGTCGGAGTTTAAACGCTCCATTCCGTAGAATGGCTGAGATAAGAAATAAGCTTTCCTAATTCGGAAAAAGCTTATTTTGATTGGCTGTTTTGCCCGTTGCCTCTATACTTTAGAAGACCAGGTCTCCAATTTTGAATTACCACACTTTTACTTTATTATTGTAATAATGAGCGATTCGTTATTGGTCAGCGGCTGTGCACATCCTAGCCGTGTCGCGGGCTTCCTCCAGTAAGTCTAAGTGTTTCCTGATCTTTTGGGAGTTGTCAAGTGGATCAAAAGCTTCGACCATAAGACTTGAAAGTCCGATCTCAATTGGTATGATAGCCTCACTCTCATAGTAGAGGTTGAAGGGAGTTTCACAAGTTGGTTCCTTGGGAGTCGTCCGGTATGACCATAGCATAGAGGACAATTCGTCAACCCAGGAGCCCCCTGCGTCTTCCAGCTTGGTCTTTAGACGGTGCAGTAGCGTCTAGTTAGTAACTTTCACGTGTCCATTCGCTAGGGGATATGCTATCGAAGTGTGGACCAATATAATGCCTAAACTGGTGTAATATTTGGTGAAATAGTTTTCTAAAAGTTGGGTTCTGCTGTCAGTCACGATGACATCGGGAATGCCAAATCTGCTCACTATGTTCTGGCAGACAAATTCCAAGGCTTTGTACTCAGTGATCTTAGCCAATGGGGTAGCTTCAACCCATTTAGTGAAATAGTCTATATCCGCGATGATGAACTTCCTTTGTCCGGTTGTAATGAAAAATGGGCCAAAAATATCAAACCCCCATTGCGCAAAGGACCAAGGTGCTTAAAGGGATCTCATCTTTGTGAGCGGCTGGTGGTGGAGGTTGCCATGGAGTTGACAATTCTTACACTTCTTCACAAACTCTAGGGCATCACTCTTTATTGTTGGCCAGTAATAACCCAAGCTCATTATTTTGAACGCTAAGTTCTTGCCATCAATGTATGATCCACATATCCCAAGATGGATTTTGCTTAAAGTGTAGTCGGCCTCTTTACGGATAAATCACTAGAGGTATGGAGTCGAGTATCCTCGACGATACAGCCTTCGATCGACTATGGCAAACCAGTCGGTTGTCATTTTGATCCTCTTAGCCTCATCTGCACTCTCCAATAGTGTACCGTCCACCAGATACCTCCAATATGCCGTCATCTAGTTTTTGTCGTTAGAGACTTGCATTACTTCTTATTCCTCTGTGCTAGGAGTGCCCAAAACTTCTCACGTGTCCTTCGAGTACTGCTCTAAACTTTCAGTTGCCACTGTTCTCACGAGCTAGTTGACCTTCCAGTTTTCAGTCTTGAGACGTGGACCAGCTTTAGCTTATCAAATCTCTAGATCGTGTCCTTCGCCTTAGCCAGATACTTAGCCAAGAGAGGGTGGCACGCTTCAAAACTCCCGTTGATCTGGTTAACGACTACCTCTAAGTTGTTGTAGACTCTCAAGCACTTAATGAAGCACTCTTTGGCTAGTCGCAATCCGGTTACATGGCCTCGTATTCGATAATATTATTGGTCACCAAAAAATTGAGTTTCAGGGAGTATTTCACCTCAATCCCGTCTGGGGTCCTTAGGACTACTTCGGCATCGCTGCCTGAGTTGGTAGACGAATTGTCCACGTTGAGAACCCTTTCTAGCTCCTCTGGGTGGTGATCAGTGTCCTTAGCGTGGTGCTCATCAACGATCGGGGTCGTGGTCTCGACGATAAAATCGACGAGGGCCTACCCCTTGATGGTTGGCTTGGGCCGGAATTCATTATCGAACTCTTCCAATTCGATGGCCTATTTAACCAGTTGTCCAAAGATATTAGGTTTTTGAAGGATATCCTTCAGCGGCTGGTTGGTCAAGACGACCACACGATGAGCCTAGAAATAGGGTCTCAACTTCCGGGACTAGAAGACGAGTGTCAGAGAAAGCTTCTCAGAGCGTGAGTAGCATGTCTTTGCACTGGTCAACATTTTGTTTATATAGTAAACCAGCCGCTGTGCATCAGAATCCTGGCGTATCAAAACAGAGCTAAGAGCCAACTCTGATACCGCCAGGTAGAGGTGCAGCTCTTCTCCGTCTTTTGGTGACGTCAGTAACAGCGAGCTGGCCAGGTATTACTTCAGCTCTTCAAAGGCGGCTGGCACTCTACCGTCTATTGAAACTCGTTTGCTTTCCTCCACCTTAGAGCCTTGAAGAAGGGCTGATACTTGTCTCCCGACTTGGCCAAGAAGTGGGAGAGCGTCGCCAATCTTCTAGTTAGCCTCTGGACATCCTAAACACTTTGCGGTGGAGACATGTCCGTAAAAGCCTTAATCTTCTCTGGATTCGTTTCGATTCCTCATTGAGAGACTATGAAACTCAAAAATTTTTCTGAGGACACTATGAAGACACACTTCAATGGATTTAACTTCATACATCTCTGTATATGGAGTACCTCGAAAGATTTAGCCAGATCACGAATGTTATTGCTGGTGGTCTTACTTTTGATGAGCATGTCGTCTACATACATCTCTATATTATTACTGATTCGCTTCTCAAATATTTTATTTATGTGCCTTTGGTAAGTCATGCCTATATTTTTTAGACCGAAAGGTATGACCTTATAGCAGTAGGTCCCTTGATTAGCCATGAACGAAGTATACTCATCGTCGTCTGGGTTCATCCTGATCTAGTTGTAGACAGAGTACGCATTCATAAAACTTAGTAGCTCATGACCAGAAGTTGAGTCCACCAGCAAGTCAATCCTGCGAAAAGGAAAACTATCCTTTGGGCAGATTTTATTGACGTCGGTGAAGTCGACGCACATCTGTCATTTTTCGTTACTTTTCTTGACTAGGACCACGTTGGAGAGCCAATCTGGGTATTAGACTTCTCTAACGAATCCGGCATCTGGCAACTTCTTTACTTCTTCCCAGATGGCTATGAACTTTTTGATAGAGTGGTTCCTCCGTTTCTACCAATGGGTTTACGGTCGGGATCGAGACCCAACTTGTGAACCATTACTCTGGCCAAATTCCCAGGCATGTTGGCGGGCGTCCACGCGAAGACATCCGTGTTTCGCCTCAAGAAGCTTATTAATTCATCTCGTAGGGGCCCAACGAGTACGCCTCCTATCTATACACACTTCTCTGGGTCCTTCGGATTCAGCGGTATGTGGTCGGTGGCCTCGCAGGATTGTGCCTGCTATAAGGTTGCTTTGTCTCAATGGTCCAACTCTTCTGCGGGCATTTCGCTGCTGCCAGGGGCTATCTGCGACAAGTAGCACATCCGTCCAGTCACTTGGTCACCCAATGCTTCACCAATATCGCATACTGTTGGAAATATTATTTTCAAGTGCGGTATTGAGGTGACGGCTCCGAACGCCGCCAGGCACAACCAGCCTAGGATGCCATTGTATACGGAGGGCAAGTCAACAACCAAGAAGGTGAGTGTGCGACTCGCCATCCTAAGGTACGTGCCCAGGGTGACTTCTAATTGTATTGTCCCTTGGACGACTACTGGCTTGTTATCTAGGCCATACAGTGGTCTTTCGCTCGGTTTAAGTTGATTCTTTTTTAGCCATAACTTAAAGAATACATCTAGGTAAAGCAAATCCTTCAAACTTTCATTATCGATGAAAACTCGTTTCAATTGGTAGTTCACAGTACCATCTGAAATGAGTGCAGATATAACAAAGAGATCAATATGTGAAAAAATTACATGTGTCATGTCATTATTGCTAAAACTAATACATTTTCCTCCACCCTTTGCTTTTTGTGCCCAAGTTGTCTCTCCTGGTGATCTGCCTGGTTGGTCATGGGTGGCCTAGTGATTATCATATTGACCACTCCAATCGCGACCCGGTTTCGCAGTTGGAGCAAATCTGACCCTTCTTCGCTTGAGGTACCGGAACTCTGCCCAGGGTTCCTCAAGAACTTGGTGAGATGGCCCCTTCGAATTAGGTTCTCAATCTCCTGCTGGAGCATCTTGCATTCCTTCATGGTATGCCCCGGAGATCGATAAAAATTGCAATACTTTGATGGATCTCCTCCATCCGTGTTCTTCAGTGGTTTTGGCCACTTAACAAACATTTTCCTTGGATCTACATGAGGAGGTTAGCCCGCGTGTCGTTCAACGATGTCAGGTTGACAGGCCTGTACTCCTTCCGATCCAGTGACCTAATCCTGAGTTGCTTTCGGTGGGGATTGTCGCCGCCCCCATTCTTTCTCTTTTCCTCCGCCGGAAAAGAGCGAGCTTGGTCGGTCCTCTCTGTACGCTTTGCCTTGTTGGCCTCTTTAGCGGCCACATATGCTCTGGTGATGGCATCCACTTTTCAAAAAGTTTGCAGATTTTTGTGGATTAGGCACTTGAAGAAGTCATCTGGCCCTAATATAGAGATGAAGATGCCAAGCTTTATCTCTTCGGTAAGCTTGGAGATTCTTCTAGCTTCCACCATGAACCGCTCCAGGAACTTCCTTGGGTTCTTGCCCTGCTTCTGCTTGATGAGGGTAAGGTGCCACGACTATTTCTCTTCTCAACGGCTGGAAGCGTACTGAACCAGGAAGAGATCGGTGAGATCCTAAAAACTCCGGATCGAGTTCGAAGACAGTCGATGGAACCAAATCCGAGCGTCCCCCTTCAAGGTGAGGGGGAAACGTCGGCACATTTCTACCTCTTGCGGGCCCTAGAAACTCAAATGGGTGCGGAAGTGATCCAAGTGGTCCATGGGATCAGTGCTCCCATTATAGGAATCCAGGACCGGCACCTTAAACTTGGCTGGCATTGGTCGAGTTAGGATATCAGTGGTGAACAAATATCTCTTTAGATCAACGGCGTGCTCATCGTCATCCTTAACCATGCGGTTACAGATTTTCTCGACATTTTACTTCACTCGGGAGGATTTTTTATATCCCTTAGAGTTGAGGTAAGTCCTAAACTCTGTTCTTTCTATGATACCGTCCATCGCCGGCCAGCTACTGCCGCTTACGGATCGGTGGATCTGGGAGTCTCCCTCTTGCATGTAAGGCCTTTGCTTGTCCCGGGAGTACCAGGGTTTTTTCTTTTGGGACTCTCATCTGGAGTCCCACGGCCCACGCGCCCTTCCAGCCTTGAACGGCTCTGGGCGTTGGAGGCTGCCGGAACGTGAGAGTTGCCCAGCTTTGAAGCCTTCTTAGTCAACCTCTTCTTCCTCTGGCCTCCTCGCCTGGGGGCCAGAATGGGAGTTGGGGAGGACTGAGCCCGCTACTTTTTCTTGCCCTAGGGTGTGTAGAGCATTTGGAGCATTTAGGACATTTTGTTCATCTACTCCACCATGTTCTGAAAAAATCGGGCAGGTTGTCCTCCGACCTGATTACCAGCTGAGTGGTCGTGGTTGAGAAAGGCAGCCTTTCTAGCGGGAACGCTAGCTTGATCTATGGTGTTCACTATTTTGCTAGATGATGTTGGTTCAAAGGGTGTAGTTGATCGGCTTTTAGTCAGCGTTCTCACAGACGGTGCCAATGATACGTTCTGAATCAAAACTTTGAACAGGTTCGGGTTGAGCCGTCCGTCGGATTTCGGTTGCCGTCCACCAAGCCTAGGATCCTACACACCACAATTTAAAATAAGATGACAACTGATTGTAGGATTTAGTACCACCGAAAATACTCCGATGCTCAAATCAGTAAAGAGCCTTCTGAGGACGAGAAAGCAAAAAGTAGTGAATGCAAAGATGGATACTTGTAGGAAGCAGTTTTTTCTCAGTACTCAATTTGTAGATAACCAATAATTCAGAAAAAAGGGGCGAGTGTTGAAAAGCTCGAGGGTGTAGAAAACTTCTGTAAGCCTTAGTTTGCTAGAGGGCGTTTTGTAGGCAAGAGATAGCATGCCTGTGGAGTGAATCTCTATGACCTTTTATAGCAATGGGCTTCCGCTACCTTTCTTACTAGTGAGGTGGGATGCCTACCTTCTGTGGGGATCATTCTTGGTTGCAACAGTCAAGAAGGTGGATCACTTTCCTTATGCGCAAGGTAATCGTTAGGGTTCCCTGTGCTGATTCGTGTGCCTTCCTCTCGGGATGTATTCTGATTCTAGAAAGTTGCCGTTACAATAGATATTGCCTTTCTTAGAGATGTGGAGAATCAGGGCAGAGGATCGTTAAGGCCTGGGAAGGTATGCGTGAACCAATTTAGACATGGGCCGTAACCGGCCTACTTGCTACTTCTTCGATCAACAACATCGTTGACCGTCCTAGGCGCAGATGGGTCGTCGTTGATCTTGGGTCACTTACTTCTTTTTGGGCCGGCCCACTATTGGTATCCCCATCATATATTATATTATATTATATATAAAAAAAATATAATATAATATCCGTTGATTATTTATATTTATAATTGCTATTTAGTTATTTGTTTATATGATATGAAATTTAAAGTCGTAATTTTATTATGAGAAAATATTATGTGTTCAATTTTATACAAATATTATTTATGAAATTATAAAAAATAATTACAATTGGGTATCTATTAATGATATAATCTGGTAATTATCAAAGTAGCATGACTAAATAATTTTATAGATATTAAATTATAAAATAAAAAATTAATATAATTATTTTATATATTAATTTAATTACTTTATAAATTTAAAGTTTTATAATTTCTTAATTAGTGGATATTATGATAGGTTCAAATGTGCACCAACTTCTACGTGATTGATTAATTAAATAGAATAATTAATAAGCATCTATTATTTTAAATGAGTTCCCAAATATCTAAAGATAATAGATTTGTTTAAATTTAAAATATAATTATTTATTTTTATAAGTAACTAGAAATCATTATAATAGTTAATTAGTGTGTTATAATTACACCCAAAAGTAGATTATAATGACACTATTTTTATTTTATAATTCTCCTATTTTGTTAATTCAAAATATTAATGTTAAGTATGTTAATTTATTATAATATCTATTCAGATTTCGTTACATTCTCATACTTCTTTAATTTTGATATTCAACGGAATTAATTTTTTCGATTGGTTTGAATAAATTTAGTTTCATCTTGATATAGTGAATCTTGCTATAACATTACAATCAGAGAAACTCACTACTGTTACTGATTTAAGTAACGAGGAAGAAAAGTTCTATTTTAGATTATGAAAAAAATCAAACAAAATAAGTATCATATTTATGAGAATGACCATAGTTAATAATATTAAGTTAACACTTTCTAAAACTAAAAATACTAAGAATTCACTAAAAAATATTAAAAATTATTTTGTCATGCGAATAAGTCTCTTACTGGAATACTGATGGCAAAAGTTACTATCATGAAATTTGATTGTATTCAAAGAATATATGAGAATATTCTTAAGATGACCAATTTGACTACCAAACTTAGAACTTTTGGTATTGATGTAGATTAATCATTTCTTATTCAATTCATAATGAATTCTCTTCTTCCTCTATATGAGTCTTTCCAAATTTATTATAATATTATTAAAGATAAATGAGATGTAAATAAATTAGAAAATATGTTAGTTCAAGAGGCGGAAAGACTTAAAGAATAAGAAATTTATTCAATAAATTTAACGGATTATAGTGGTAAAGGAAAGAAGAAGAGAAAGAAAGCGTATTAAGGACAGACCATCAAAAGAAAAGAATCCCCATTCTGGTATAAGGACTCAAAAGAAGTGAAATAATACAAAGTGTCACTTATAGAAAAATATTTGACACTTTAAGAAAGATTATTATAAAAAAAAGGCTTAATTCAAAAAGAAAAATATATTTTTGGCTTATATTTGTTTTGAATCAAACCTAATTGAAATTCTTTCTAATATCCAGTGGTTCTATTCAGGCTTTAATATTCATGTTTCTAAATCGATGTAGGGATTCCTTATAACCCAAATCCTTAACCAAAATAAAAATTTTATTATCTTAGAAAATGGTATTAAAGTTCCTATTTTAACTATTAAAATTTTTTGTTAAGTTCTTGATATTGGATTATATTTAGATTTATTGAAATATTATATATACTTTCAATTTTTAAAAATCTCATTTTCATTTTTAAACTTGATATTGAAGGCTACTCTTTAAAATTTTAAAATAAAAGAGTAAATATATATATAAATAAAACCTTTTTAGGTTCAAAAATTCTTTCAGCTGTCTCCTACAAAATAAGCCTTAATCAAAATTTTATTGAGATTCTTATACCATACATTATAATGTATGAATAAAACGTAATCATGGGAACAAAAAACTCTTCTTTCTTGTGGTATAAAAGATTTGGTTATATATCTAATGACTGTATGATACAATTGGTGAAAGAAAGAATTTTGCCTAATATTAATTTCTCAGATCCTGATGCATATGTAGATTGTGTTAAAGGAAAACAAATCAAATATATAAAGGACGCAACAAGAAGTACAGAATTTTTAGAGATTATCCATACTGGTATTTATGGATCTTTTGACTCTCCATCTTTAGGTGGATAAAAATATTTCATCTTTATTGATAAATTTTTACGTTATATTATATTTATTTATTGTATGAAAAGTCTCAAGCTGTAAATATTTCAAATATAAACATAATTTTTAAAGAACGAGATTTTAGAAATCATAGTTAAGTAAGTTAAACTAATATATATATAATTAAGATTAATGAATGATGAAAACCCAAAAGTCAGGAACTCACTTTGAAATATAATAAAAAATCAATTGATGAAACCAATTTTAATTTCGATTAATAAAAAATAGAATAAATGATAGGGAACTAATTTAGTTAACGAATTCTCAATTAATTACTAATTAAATTAATTTTGATTGACAACATGATGACTTGATCACCAAATTTGCATCTGATTAATAACCAAATTTGATCCGATTGATCAAATATAGTACGAATTAAATTAATTAAGCAAAATTATACATATTACAACACCTAAACACACACACACACATAAATGAAAATCAGCAAAATTCAACAAGGAAAGTCAAGACTTCAGCAGCTGCAGAGCAGCCCAAATTTCTAATAATTTCATAAACCATTCAACCCATGCATGGCACAAGAATTTAATACACACATAGCAACATCGTAATCAATCAAAAATATAAAAGAAATCAATTGGAGAGGCACACACACGGCTGCCATAAGGAAAAACCAGCAAGAGATCAGCAAAGGAAAGGAAGCTGCCACATGGCAGCGTATGTTTCTCTAAGTTCCAACTAAAATTTGAATAAATCAATGAGGAATACCACCCACACACGACATATGGTTTTCCCACACACATGGCAACATTATATTTTAGTCAAAAATTCAAAAGAATTCAATGGGACACACACACACCCGGCAGCAAAAAAATCAACAAGTACTAATTTCATCTTACCTCATTAATGACCAAGTAAAAATTAAATATAATTCCACCCAATTTACTAGCCACTTGGCAACTTCTAAAGCCACCAAATAGCATTGTTATTCTGCAAAATTAGGGGGATAAATTGGCAAAATTATAGGGGACACTAAGTTGAAATATAGAGGGTTAATTGGGTGTGCTGGCAGCAGCTCAATTTTAGGATTTAATTCTGTTGCGTTCTGGATCCGCGGGTTCCAGTCGGATCCGTGGTTTCCAGGCAACACAAGTGTTTGAGATGCTGAATGCAAGAGGAAGATTAACACCGAATTTTTACGTGGAAAGCCTCCCCGTGAAGTGGGAGGAAAAACCACGAGGCTCGGGGCCTGTCAATATGCTTCACTA
>JAOVVI020005232.1:5340-16721 GCA_028571085.2 Nepenthes alata
GATGTCCAGGCAGAAATATCTCTATTTTTCAGAGGAAATCAATTAACCGACTTCAAACTGGTTTGGTTAATGAACTTTCTATTTGTATACACTTTTTCGGATCTGATGAATCTAATTGAATTAAATCTGTTGCCTTTTTGGATTGGGTTTGTTGCAGGGTGGTTTCGTCACGATAATGAAAATCTTCTACCGGCCGGTCTTGAACACTTTGCATGATTCGAGACAAGTAACAAGTTCGGCCAGTCACTTGATCTCCCTTGATTTCCCCTACACCAAATGCTATTGAAAACGTTATTTTTAAATGGGGGATGGATATCGCCGTCCTAAATGTTGTAAGGCAATGTCGACCAATAATTACATTGTAAACAGATGGCAGATCTTCCACCAGGAAGGTAAGCTTGTGAGATGCCGTTCTGGGATAAGTTTCTAGAGTGACCTCCAATTGAATGGTTCCTTGAACAGTAACCGATTCATTACCCACGCCATACAGTGGTGTGTTGGCCGATCTGAGTTGATTAATTTTTAATCCCAATTTGAAAAAGGTATCAAGATAAAGCAAATTATTAGGGTATCTATTATCTGTAAATATCTATTTTATCTGGTAATCTATATTACCATCTGAAACTAAAGTTGACATAACCAAAGGATCAGAGTGTGGTGATTGGACATGAGCCATATCTTCTTTACTAAAACTAATTACATAATCATTTTCATGTTTTTATTTTTTGCTACTCTTGACAGCGTCTCACCGATCAAAATAATGTGCTTTGATCGGTTTAGCGGTTATCATATTCATTACTCCGGCTGCTACACGATTCTTCGGTGGTGGCTGTTTTTCTTCTACTTCTATCTCACCAGAGGCATACTCTGAGTTCTTCACGAACTTTATGAGGTGTTCCCTTCGGATAAGGTTCTCAATTTTCCTCTGCGGAGTTCAACATTCTTTAGCACCATATTCAGGGGAACGATGGTAGTGACAGAACTTACTTTGGTCTCCACTTTCGGGGTTCTTTGGGGACCTTAGCCATTTGAAAAAAAATTTCTCCCGTATTTACATGAGGATGTTCGTTCTGGAGTCGTTCAGTGGAGTCAGGATGATAGCTCTAAACTCCCTTCGTGCTCCGTCCTTGGACTGCTTTCTAGTCTCCTTTGGATGAGACCTTTTATCATCTCTTTTTCTTTTATTTGGTGACCCTTGACGAGAAGGATTTACCCTAATGGGCTTCTTGGCCTCATTGGCTTCTTCTATTGCCACGTATGCCCATGTAGTGATTTTCACTTCTTAAAAAGTCTGTGGATTCTTGTGGGCCAAATTTTTAAAAAATTTGCATGACTCCAGATTTGATATGAAGGTGTTCAACTTGACCTCATAAGTGAGGCATGGAATCCGGTGAGTTTCAGAGGTAAATCATGCAAAGTAACCCTTCAAACATTCGTTTGACCCCTGCTTGATCCGGCTCAAGTGCTAGGGTTATTTTTCTATCCTCCGACTAGAGGCGAACTAAGAGAGGAAACTATCAGCCAAATCTTGGAACGATCGAATGGAATTGGAAGACAATCAGTAGAACCGAATTCCTGCATCTCCTTTTAGAGTTAATGGAAAGTATTGCCACATTGTCATTTCCTCTAAGCCTTGAAAGCTTAGCAGCGTTCGAAAGTGATCCATTGGATCGAAACTTCCGTCATAGGTGTCCATGGTCGACATCTTGAATTTTTGGTGAAGTGGACAGGTTCGTATCTCTGTTATAAATGGAGATCTCCTCAAATCATCAGTGCGTCTGTCAGGCTTTTCTCCAAAAAGATAGTTCTAAATCTTTTCCAACTTTTCCTCTGTTTAAGGAGTCACGGTGTATCTTTTGGCATTGAGTTAAGTCCTTAATTCCGCTGGGGCTTCAAAACGGTGTGGTTGAATGTTTTTGCCAGCTGACGACACGTTAGAAGAAGCTTTCTCTCGATCAAGAGGTCTTCTCTCACTTCTGGGATTCCGTTGTTCTGGGCTATTATCAACGGACCTTGGGCCCAATCGACCCTCCAATTGAGATCGGCCCCCGTTTCCTTCTCCAGAAGGCATCATCTCCTGGTCAGAAATCTACTACATCCGTCTGACTAGCCTTTTCTTCCACCTATTCATTATGGAAGTAGGAATATGTGTTGTAGAAGCATGGGTGTTCGATTTTTGACAACCCACATGTTAACATAGGGTCTGAAGGGTTTCGGATATGTGGTTAATTTGCGTGTTCAGTGCCTGCATGAATTGAATTTTTCGATTCTATTTTTGATTACCCAAGTGAGGGTTGTTGTTAGGAGTGACATTCTCTCTTATAGGAGCGCTCACATGTATTCGTGTGTTGACCATTTTTATATATTTGGTGGAAAAATAAGCTTTTTCAGTCGCTTCCCACAGACGACGCCAATGTTGTGGTTATGTTTCTGGATTGAATTGAAGCTGAGCTGTTCGTCGTTCTTCTGATACAGGATCTGCACAATACGAAAGAAAATAGGAGAATCAAACGATCAAAAGGGAAAAATTTCTTAGTAAGCTCTCCGATTCTCAAGTCAGTAATGTCCTTCTTAAAATAGAAACTGAAAGAAAGTTTTTAGTTTGATTAGGCTGTAGATAATTTTAAGTGGAAATATTTGAAATCACTCACAATCTCATTTGGAAGGAAAGCCTTACTTTTTTGTTAGATTGTAAATTCATCCTCAATGAGATTAGTTATTTCGAGTTGCGAGTATTCTGACTTTTCTTTGTCAAAAAACTTGCCTTAGGCTGAAGGATAGCCGCTTACTTATAATATTAAGCGGCCTTTTTTTGGATTTCATAACCACCTTAGATAAGGATGGTTGGTTGGCTTAATTTCAAATGGTTATTGCCAATTTATTCAAAGTAAAACGTAAAAAGTTATCCGAAATGCTTCTTTCTAGTCTCTTGGGCTGCAACTTTTGGGTTTCAGTGATTCATATTGGGTTTCAATTATTGGGCCCTTGTACATATCTCTTATGTATTTGAGATGTTATGAGACTTTGGTCACAACTTAAAATGTTTTTGACTTACAATCTTGGGGCCATAGATACTCCGAAGACTAATCATATTGGTTGTTTTGTTGTAATTACATTGAATTATATTATTTTGATTTTTTATCAGGTAGGTACAACTTGTTACGTAAGGTTCGACGTGTCGATATGGGTTAGAGCCACATGATTGTGTTGGATATTTTGAATGTTGTATATTATTTATATTATTTTATTTTAGTCGATCGAAATTTTGATTTGAAATTCATGTCTAATATTGATTAGTTGGCTGATTGGTTAATTTATAATAGTGGCTAATTGTTACTGACGAAATTAAAATTTAGGACGTGGCAGTTAAGATGGTCTATAATAGTTTAGACATAATGATAGCTATGTAAAGATGGAAGCTTGAGGGAAAGCCCATCGTGATAGCCCATAAAGTTGTGAAGAAAAGTTTGTAATAATGAGTTATTTCTTTGTGAAACCCTTCCCATTATAAATGTTTGTATTCTTTGATTTGTTAGTGGGCCGCATTTAAACTTTATAGAGTGTTCAAATGATCCGTACTTGAGTGAAAGAGTTTCTTAAGTAACAGGGTTGGACAACATCTGATCTATGCATGATGGGATGCACATATACAAATAGCAGTAGCCCCACGCTTGATGAGCACCTGTGAGGGTGCACGTGCGCTGATTGCAGCATAGGCATGCTAAAGTGCGCCCGAGGGGTGATCATACACCAATGTCATGAGTCATTGGATTATCAGAATACTTAATGCATGCCTATCTTGTTCTCATGTGCCAATACATAATATAAAAGGCCTACATGAATTTTAGGGCTTTTAGTTGTGAAACAATTTTACACTTTGAGCAATCTACATTAAATTAAATAATGTTTTAATTTTTAAGACTTAAAATTTAATTATTTAATCTACCAATCTAAACACAAATAGATACCTGGACATGAATCCGAATCAAATACCAATAAATGACCAAAATAATAATATAAAAGTCATCTATTTATAGGATATAAAAGCATATCTAAAAGTAATTTTAAAATTAATAATTATTTAATCTCGAAATATCAAAATATTAAACTATTGCTTTTAAAATTTAAAAATTAAATTAAATATCTCCATCATTATTGACCGTTAGTCGTAATACAAACATAATCAAAATAAAACATAAAATTAGTATTTTGAACCATTAAATTATAAGTAAATATTAAATTGTTCCAATGTCCTAAAAGTAAATCTCGAATAGCCTTTCTTCAACGCCTGATCACTTGTATGTTAACTCGAGTTATATAATCTAAAAGGTTCATGAAATAAAGAAAAAAAAGAGCCTATTGTTTGGTACGGCATATATAATTTCATACATCGGTATATAACCAAAAAAATACTAAAATTATACCATAATAAAAAGTCTAAAATACCAATAACATTATTTTTTGTATAATTTGTGTTGAAGCCAATTTCTAAAAATTAAACTATTTTTAAATTTGTATAATATCATAAATCATGCTAAAAAAATTGTAAATATATAAAACATATTCTAATCAAACTAACATATAAAAAGAATTGATGATCGGTGATGATTTCACAAATAAAAAGCAAATATTGACGCTCATGCCTTGATTATTTCTATCACCTCATCAATCCGATAATCTCTTAATTTATCTTATGTCGATTCAATTATTATCTTAATTTATTTTCAATATTAAAACTCTAAATTTCACCAATAACTGCTCATAAGCCTAAATAAATATTTTGACATGAACCTACCAATCAAATGTACACAAGTTACCCGAAATAAAATAATGAATCATATTATAGGACTCGAAATACTACGCCATCAAGTGACTGTAATTTCTACAATAATTTGATATCAAAAACATTTGTAAAGAAATGTATGTATCGATATCAGTATACTCAAATGTTACAACTCAACCGAATTACAAAAAAAAAAAACCAAAATTATTCGGACATCGACACCATACATTGCCAACTCCAAAATTTTCAATAAGAATATTCAAAAACCAAAACTAATAGTATAAAATTTTATTTTTGCTGGATAATAGAAAGTAAATAGAGTAAAAATCCTAATCAAACTCTTTGCCAGAGACATTCCTGCTCCGAATGCCTTCAAATAATTTGAGTTGTGTATTATCCCGTTAGATTTTTAAAATATAATAATGATAATATGATATAAAATGATAATAATATAATAATTAATATTAATATTAACATTAATACCAATTTTATTATTATAAAGGGGGCAGGAGGCAGAAAATGCAAAGGAAAGAAAGAGGAAAAGGAAAAAGAAAGATAGGGAAAGAAGGAAAAAGATAGAGGCGGTTTCGTGCAGGAAGATGCAATGACACCGACTGAAGGAATAGTGATGTCGCCGTCGTTATCGGAGAAAATAGTTGACATTGAGGTAAGTAAATCCTTTCCTTTTCTTTGTGAATGCTGATCCTTGGTTTGCATACACAAATTTTGGGAGGAATTAGCAAAATTATGGAAATGGGTATATGAGATGTGGTGGGGAGAGAGAAAGCCGTTAACGAGCTGCATGCACCGTTGTTGCTGCCAATGCCATCGCAAGGTGGTTGCCACCATTGCCCGTACTGGAGCCACCATCGCCGAAGGAAAATTGAAGAGAGAGGCAAAGGAACTGTGCAGTAGGAGAGAGAAAGGGTGGAGGGAGAGGGACACGCGAAGAGGAGAGACAAGCACATGATTCGGGCATCTCGGAGAATCGTTTTGGCAAACCTACTTGAGATAAAGTCAAAACAAATATCCTTTCATCCTATCTCTATTTTATTTCAATATCTGATATGTTCTACATACATATTTTATATAAGTATGTTTTTATAGAAATGGACGGAGTCCGAAGCCCGGTAGGCCGGTTTGTGCGAGATCATAGTGGTCCAAGCCCTAGGTGGATCATATATGATAAAAAGATGGTCGAATAGTTGCAGGCCTAAAATATAATCAATATGATAAAAGATGGCCGAGTAGTTGCATGTCTAAAATATAACTGACATAATAATAAAAGATGGTCGAGGAGTAATAAGTCTAAAATATAGCCGATATAATAACAAAAGATGGTTGAATAATTATAAGCCTAAAATATAGTCGATATTAAAAATTTAGATTTGGATTTGGATTGGCATTCGCTATGGATGTGCGGCATTTTCGGTATATGTGATTAAATTTAGAGTAGAATTGGTTGTCGACCTTGATATTTGATTTTATGTGCTCTCCATTTGATTTGCATACACAGTTTTATTTATGATAATACTTATTGAGCTTTCGACTCACATTTTTTATTTTTCTCCCCCTCAACGTAAAAGGTTTAGATCTATAGTAGAAGTTGGGCAGGATGCGATGCAGCATCGCATTCTTTTGGTGAATATTTTATCCTTACGACTATTTGGACATAGGTCATAGTTATATTGTTCAGACAGTGATCCGATGAGGTTTGTGCGGGTTAGATTTGACGAATCTTACATATTTGGTTCGTCATACCGAAATTTTTTAGGTTTCAATGTATAAAATTCTAAACTACTAATTAATTAGATTTGCTAAATTTTGAATTTATGGGAAACTACTAATTTGAAGAGATTAGTAAGAAAAATAGAAGTAAGAGTGTCAATTGCTCAATATGATATATAATTTTTTCATATTCAAATATATAACTTATATTAAAACGTGTTAGAAGGAATAATGAACCAAAAATTTAGATACAATGCCATGAATATTTTTAATATTCATGCATAGATTTCAAATTATAATTTTTCAATTCGTAATCTGAAATGAACTATGAAAAACATACTCAAATCATACTAATTCTTAGCAACCAAAGATTAGTAGGTTCACATTGATAAAGTCACGAATAATTAAAACTTGAGTTATATTTATTTTTATACAATTAGAAGTATTAAACAACTACTCAAAATCCGTAAGCTGAATGCCACTTTCAATTTACGGATGATAGATTTGAATCTCGATTATTATTAGAATATATTATCGCTAAATCATTTATAATGGTTCATGTAGAAACGAAAGAAAAATTCTATTCAAATATAAATAATATTTTATATTTTCTCATACTGAAAAAAATATCGGTAATCCTTTTATAATTATTGAGTTTTCTTCGTAAATTTTTCAAATTCTTGCCATATAGTGCATCAAATTTCTATAGGAATTTAAATATGTAAATATTAAAACATCTAAAAATTATATTATAAAGTTTTCGAACATATAGATTGGCTACAGCAGAAATCTATAGAAAAACCAAAGTTGTTAATTGCTACCTGATAGGTAAGCCCACAGTGGGCTGACCCAATAAGAAAAATGGCCCAAAATCCAAGAAAGGCCCACATGCACATTTGGACGGTCAATACTAGCGTTGACCGTGTGAAAGGCCAACTGGGCGGCTAACACGCTCCCTTAAGACGGTCAATATCTCTGTTGACCGGGAGCACGGTGACAAGCAGTCCGAAAGAGGTAAAAACCTTATATGGGCCATGCCCTGTTTGGCCCACGTTTTCGTACACGACAAGTCACGGTCCTTTCCCTAATTTTGTGCCTCCATTGAGGCCAGTCTGCACTATAAAGGGCATCAACATACTCAACGACCTTCCTATGAGAAAGGTGCCAGATTCTCTCTTCCTGCCTACAATGGACTCTAACGGTAACAAATGCGTAGAGGGAAGGCAAGTATTCAGAAGAACCGTTACCCGCCAGAAAAGGGAATGATGCTAATAGATTGCACAAGTCTAGCCTTCTTGCTCAAGGAAGGCCGCCCAACACGATATAGGAATCGTGCCTTCTTGGCCAAGGAAGATCGCACTATATAAACCTATGGAATCTCCATTCCCAGAGGACAAGAACGAAACAACAAAGAACTACGACGAAAAAATCCCTAAGCATACTAACGCTCGTCTCTAAGCATACAATTACTTACTGCAATAATCCCACACTAAGCCTTCAGATTCTGGAGACTCTGCTCACTCCCCGAGTTCTGTCCTTTAAAGCTTGCACGCTTACAGGACTTAGCTTCCCGCTCGTTCCCTGTGAACACTGAGTCGGGAAACTATGCTCTCGATAAGCCGCAAGAATGTCTTTTACATCTGAAGGCAAACACTCATTCCCACCCCAATCTCTCTCTCACTCGACTCTCATTTCCAGTTACCTTCTTATAAGTGAAAAATATATTGCAGACTTGAGCGTCGAAGTGTATTCGGTGGGACAACATCCCACCGGCACCTAACCTCTTATTTGTTGTAGTGGTGTGCAGAGTCCAAACTTGATGAATGAAGCCGGATCTAGACACCCAGTCGACCTGAATCTGTTCGAAATCCAGATCCAGGTACGTATCATTGGCACCGTCTGTGGGAGACATTTACGAAAAGCCTACCATGCTTTCCAAAGAAACTCTCTCGTCCTCACCAACTGAACCAACCAGAATGGCGAACATAAGAGCAATGGCTAGCGAACCCGCTAGAGATGTGACCTCTCCTAACTAGGACCACGCTGCTAGTGCCATGGTTAACGGGATGGTTAACGGAGTACCAACACCTTTCTTTCAACATCTGGTGGAGAACATAGAAAACACTAACAAGATGCTCCTGATGCTCTGCTCCCGACAAGAGCACTCACAGCTGGGGGCTCCGCCCACAGAATTCCCCATACCAGCCTCTAGGAGAGAAGGCCAGAGGAAGAAGAAGCAGGCCAAAAAGCCTAAAAGGTTGGCTAACACACGGATCCCCGAATCATCACACTCTCCAAGCCAGACCAAGCTTGAGGAGCGCTCAGGAAGCATGACACCGGAGGAAAGTTTGGAAAGAAAAAAGCCCCGATACTCTCGGGCAGAGAACAAAAACCCGATCTAAGATGGAGCCTCCTGGACCATCAGATCCACTGGAGTCAGTAGCCTGCTAGCAACTGGCCTCTCCAGGGAAAGAATGGAGTTGACGACCTATCTCAATTCCAAGAGATCAGCCAACGTTGCTCGTACAGACCCCAGAATAGAGAAGATCTGGAATCGCGTATTCAAGGACAATGAACACGCCATTGATTTGGACAAATCTCCTTTCACAACGCTGTTCCTGAGCTGTCCAATGCTGACCAAATTCAAGATGCCTCCCCTTGACTCTTACGATGGAAGCACTGATCCAGTGGATCATATTGATTACTTTCGCACCCATCTGAGTCTGCAAGGATTGGAGGATTCAGCAATGAGCCGCTACTTTCCGCTCGCATTAAAGAAAGATGCTTGTATATGGTTCCATCACCTCCCTTCAAATTCAATTGGAAGTTTCACGGAACTGACAAATCTCTTCTTGGCTCAATACTCTTCCAGTTGCTGAGAAGCAGGGAGAGAATTTACGGACATTTTTTGATTGCTTAGTGGAAGAAGACAGGTGGATGCCTAGGCTCACAGAGGAGATGAAGCCAGGCAGCTTCATCTTCGCACTAACATACGGGGATTTCTTCAGGCACTTGACACATAAGAACCTACAGACCTTCCGAGAGGTAGAATAAATCAATTGGCTTACGTGACAGCTGAAGAGGCCAATGAGACTAAACATCCAGAACGGACCAAACAGCCTCACCCATTCCCCGAAGAGGAAAAAAGGAAGTACAATGGTGCGATCACTCCCGCCAAAAGCACCACAGGATCGGACCAGCAGATCGCAAGGACTACGCGCCAATCAACCTAACGCCATTAACTGATGCGTGTTCAAACTTCCTCATACAGATCCGTGGGGAGAAGTTCCTTAAGTGGCAAAAACCACATAAGAAGGCGGAGGGAGGAAATCCGTCCAAGTATTGCAATTTTCATCGATCTCCCAAGCACTCCATAGACGACTGCAAGACCCTCTAGCGGGAGATTAAAGAGCTGATCAGAAGGGGCCATCTCACCAGGGTCGTTAAGGGCCCTGGTCAGAGCTCTGGCCCGATGGGCGGAGAAGGACTGGAGCCTTCCACTCCACGAAACTGGATTGCGGAAAGAGCGGTCAACATGATCACAACCCGACCGATCAAGAACCCGACTGACAATAAAGAGCAGTAAACTGGGAGGAAGAAACAGCGCACTACTGACACCATCATTAGTTTTAGTGACAGTGACCTGACACATGTAGTTTCCCCCATGCAGACCCCATTGTTGTATCTATACTCGTTTTCGACGGTAGCATCGACTACCAACTGAAACGAGTATTCATTGACAATAAAAGTTCTCACGATTTGCTCTATCTCGATGCATTTTTTAAACTTGGTTTGAAAAAGAACCAATTAAAACCTGCCGAAGGCCCGTTGTATGGTCTTAACAACTCACCGGTGCCCGTCCAAGGGACGATCCGATTAGAAGTCACCCTAGAAACATACCCGAAAATGATAAGTCGTATATTTAATTTCTTGGTAGTCGACCTGTCCTCCATGTACAACGCTACACTGGGCCGGCCGTGCCTAACAGCGTTCGAGATCGTCACTTTATTACCACACCTCAAAATAAAATTTCAAACGCCATACGGTATGAGCGAAGTGCTGGGCGGACATGTTACATGTCCCAATTTGCTCCTAACGACAGCACCAGAGCGGTAGGAGAACTTGACCATCGAGACAAATTAAACTTGTTGCAGGCGCAGTCCGGTGAGGCAACTGACTTAGTTCAACTGAATCTGGAGGATCTAGAAAAGTGCATACAGATCGGCGGCATACTCACCGGTGCACTACTCGACGAGCTGATTACGTTCCTGCGACGGAATGCTGACATCTTCGCATGGACTCCCGCTGACATGCCTGGGATTCTCTCCCAGGCAATTGTCCACAAGCTGGGCCTTGATCTGGCCCGAAAGTCCATCAGGTAGAATCGGAGAAATCACTCGGTAGAAAAATTGGTCGCCATATGGGAGGAAGTAAAGAAACTATTGGACGCTAGATTCATCAAAGAAGTCCAATACCCCGATTGACTCTCCAACATAGTCATGGTAAAGAAGAGTAGTGGAAAATGGTGAATGTGCGTCGATTTCACCGTCGTTAACAAAGCCTACCCGGAAGATTATTTCCTTTACCCAAGATTGACCTGCTGGTGGACTCGACATCCGGACATAAGCTGTTGAGCTTCATCGATGCCTACTTGGGCTATAACTAGATCGAGATGAGCCCGGAGGACGAGAAGCATAAATCGTTTATGACCGACCAGGGTGTTAGAGACATTTGTCTTATTGGCATATTCCGTGACCATATGTATTATTTTATTAATGTCGGGTTGTGGGTTCTCGGTTTAAAATTCATTAAAATTCATTGGTCCGCCCTCCACGCACTCGAGCACCGTCCAAGGACCGCCCGCTCGCCT
>JAOVVI020005233.1:0-16720 GCA_028571085.2 Nepenthes alata
ATATGTAGTTATTTGTCCGAATCGTGTCCGATCCGCCCGGTTTGGTTTCACCAAAACCCTAACCCACGAAAATTGGGGATTTCCCATTTCCCTCCCGTGTATCATGAAATTGACCTCAAAATGAGAATCCCCCGCGTCCCGATGATGTATAATGTCAGCCGTGGGTCCAATTTTGCACGTCTCGACCCGTTCGTGGAGTCCGAGCCCTTTAAATGGGCACTGTTACTGTTCACCCGAGACTGAAGGTGGAAATTGCATGTTGTCACCTTCGTTAAATGTTGAAATGACCCTAGAATATGAATCCCCGTATTTCAATTGTATGGATATATCGACTGGATGCCTGATCCCGTAAGATTTGACCCGTTCGTGGCATCCAGGGGCCTTAAAAGTTCCCCGTTACTGTTCATCCAAAAATGAATGGGAAGTTGCGTGTTTCCATCATCGTGTTAAGTTAAATTGAGCCCAAATGTGAAATATCGTGTACAAATTGTGCGTACGTATCCACTGGACGTCCGATCTCCAAGTATCAAACCGTTTACGGCATCTGTGTGTTTAAAAAGAAACCTGACCCTGTTCACCCAAAACGAAATGAGAAATGTAAGTGTTATGCCTTCATAATTGTTATGGAAGTAACGTTTAATTGTTTAAACGTAAATGTAAGCTCCGAAATGTGTATCCATATGCTGGAAGCAAGGGATTGAGTCCTGGAGGTTTCAAAATGATATGTGATCATCGGAGGTATGAAATCTAATCTCTCTCATGAACTTGGAATGATTTGTTGTGGAATAAGGGAATTGAGTCCCACAGGAAGTTGTGAACCGAGTAAGTGAATGGAAGGGAATCCACATTGTACTTTGTGATGAAATGATATCCCGGATGGAGATGTGTGTGATGAAATGATCTCCCGGTTGGAGATGTTTATGATGGGAATGAGATTTCTCGAGTTGTGAACGTGTGTGGCAAATGTGGATTTCCCTCTCCAAGTGTTGAAACTAATGTGGATTTCCCTCTCCAAGTGTTGAAACTAACTAATTAAAAATGAATTGACTCTATACTTACCAAAAAAAAAAAGTGTTGAAACTAATCTTGAAACTAGGACCCTGATTCGTAGGGGTATTATTTTTTAGCATACCATGTCCATTGTGGTGTGAACCCGAGGAATACTTGGCCACGTATTCTGGCCGCTCGTGGGAGCGGATGATGTTCGTGGTACGCTTTAGGAAACTACTGTGGAAGAACGAGGATTGCGCTGGTCCCCGGGGGTGTGCGGCGTGTCGGTTGAACACTACATAGTGAGATGTAGTTGTTCGTTGATTGTTGCATGGATGCAACCAGGGGTCGAGTCCTGCCGACCTAAAATGCAGCCGTGGCTTTAGAATGTGTAGCAAACACATTACTGTCCTCGTTCTCTCGCATCGTTGGTTAGTACGGTCTACTAGCCCGGGTTCGCAAAGATGATGTAATGATGAAAATGAATAATGTCCAATCGATGTAACCATGAGAACTTTGAGAATTAAGTGATTCCGAATAATGATCAATTAATGTAACCATAAGAACCGTGGGAATCAAGTGATTCTAGATGTTCCTGTTTCCTCTCCTGCTTCATGGGTATGGAGAGTTATTGTATCCCCCCGTTCCAGTTCTTGCATGTACCTTCGAGAATTGTATATGATTATATTTGCTGAGCTGTAAGCTCACTCTTGTTGTTTGATATTTTTTCTTCCAGATGAGAACACTTAGTTGGCGCATGATAGTTAGAGCAAGGAGAGGCTTGCTTGAAGAGGTTGGCTGGACGTCGAGTGTGTAAAGGATTTGGCCATAGTGTTGTATCGGATTGTAGATAGCCACTCAGGGTTGGATGTGGCTTATTGTTGTTATTTTTATGGTTTTGTTATGCTTCCTCAGATTATGATGATATAGTATGCTTCCGCGTCTATATTAATTTTGAGTTTTGTTTCTTTTAGATGGCCTCTCTCTAGATCTAATACAGTAGAGTAGGAGTACTGTATTGGAGCCATGGATGATATGGCAGTTGTTGTGATCTTGTGTGGTGTGTTGTAGGCTTTGTGTTAAGCCTTTTGTTAGATGTGTGCTTATGTAGGATCTATTTTATAAGTTATATTTTTTTATTTTTTGTTCAGTTGTAGAGAAAACTCTATCAAATTTTTTGTAGAGTCCATAGGTTAATTATGGGCTTTAGTTTGATTGTTGCCATTGACTGAGGTTATTCGATGGGGAATAATCCGGTCCGTCACAGTTGGTAACGGAGAAAAAGGGAGATGCCTTAGGTTTGATCTGAATCGTATGCGGAAGCTTAGGTTTGATTAAGATTGATTAGATAAGTAATCAAAGGAGTGTGAGGACTAAGTTAGTCCGGGTAGTTTTGGTTACCCCAGTCCCAGAATTTGGGCTAGCGCTAAGTGAGAAGCAGTGACCTAGTTCGAATGGCTAGCCTATACGTCCTCGCTAGTATTCTAGGAGTGGTTTGATCCGAATTTCTTCTGTCTCAAGAAGTATTAGTAGTGGCTCCTTGTTGGAGACTACTAATATTAGTGGCTGGTTGTAGGGAAGAGAGAAAAATGGTGTGTAGAGACACCTTAGTGTTGGTATTTGATTGGTATCAATTAGGTCCTTGGATTGATCAGTGTTGATTTGAGGCCTAAGTTAATTAATCTCGGTGTGAGATTTAGGTTTGATCGACTCTTGGTTGAACTTCTTTGGTTGGTATTTTGCTTCGGAGGGTTGCCAGGTCAACCTAGGAGAGTGATGAATAGGGTGGAGTTAAGTTCAGATATATGAAGTTCTAGGTTGACACTTCATAATTATTTTGGAGATACTAAAGTGTCTGGACTTCTAGGCTGTCTAGATCATTGTAGGATGAGATGTGGATTTTAAGACCTAAGATAATGTCGTGGTGACCCCATGTCTGATAGAAGATATGGCATGATACCCCGTGATAGATAGGAAGTGAAGTTGACCTCGGTTGGTTGACATGAGAAAGATTTTGGATCTCGGAGATTAAGAGATATGGTTCCATGTGTTATGGAAGTTTCTTGGATTAATGTTTTGTGTCGATGAAACTCTGGGGAGCGTGTCTCAATAGTGGTTAGTTTGATCGAGAGATCTAAGGATGTCTTTAGTCATGGACAGGCGGTGAAAGGTTCAGTGTTTTATATCAGGGTCCTACGGTTTGAGCTCAATGTGTTAATGTCACCTATCGTGGCAAGAGGTAAGGTTCTTGGGTTTAATATTGTGATCTAATGTTGTTTTTCGAATTCCAAACCCATGTCGCTATTGTGTTTTGAATTGTGTAATTGGGAGGATCTAGTCTTGGCAGTGATGACAAAGGTGACCTAGTATTCAGAAGGGCAAGGATCTATGAAAGTGGTTGTTCTTGAATGAATCTTGGACAATTGTTTTTCCATGGAGGCTTTGAAACTAGGATCTAAGTTTGATACAGACGGTATCGAGGTTGTGATATTTTTGGAGTTCGTGGATATGATTGGTTGAGTTAACTTGAACCCTCTTGTGGTGCCAATCTTGATGTGACGTTTATAGATTTTGGTTAGTAAGTTATCGGGTCGATTGCCTAGTAATTGAATTGTGCGATTTGGGTATGAACTTGAGATAGTTAAAGTATTAAGTCTTAATCTGATCTTAAGCAGGGCCGTGGAAGTATCGACTTTGGTATCATGGTAGAATATTTCAGAACCTTTGAGGTAAATAGATAGACCGATAAGGTGGTTCACGAATTTCAAAATGGCTAGGAGATTAATGATTGTATGATCAGATTTTGTCGATGGATAGGCATAGTCCGTTGGCCGTCATGAAGGCTTGATGAATTCTAAGATCGATTTGGGTCCATAATGTGTTAATTGTGGATCAATGGAAGTTGTAGCCCCGGCGGTATTCGGGATGAGGATATGGCCACTATGAAGTCCAGAACACGTCATTTGGGTTTTGTAGGTTTTTTTGTGTTTTATGAAATTTTATGGGTTTGATCTTTTGGCCATATTCGGGTCTATGTTGGGGAGACCAATTAGTGTTGTGAAAGTGTACGGTCATCTTGGATCTTACCGGATAGGGTGATTGACGTTCGTGACATTTGGGTTGACCTCTAATGGGTTTGATAAGTTATCGCAGGATGTAATGCCTTTGAGAGATGTTAAGGTTATGTTACTCTCATGTCATGATAGGTGAATACCTCCGAAATAAGTGGGAGTGAAATTCATGATTAGTGTTACCCCCACATGTATGTCGGAATTGACCATTGAGGTTTTTTATTTTGAAAACTCGGAGGTATTGTCTTCAAAAATAGGCATTAAGATTTTAGGAGCTAGTGTAGTTGTATCATAAAGGAAGATGGTCTTATGATTTTGCATGTGGACAAATTTGTTTAAAGGTTGGGAAGATGAACCTCGCTGTTTTCTTGTGGGGGTTAGTAGACATCAATGTTAACAATTGATGTTGGGGAGCTTTATTATGTCTTCGAAGTTTCCTAGAAAATGTAAAAGATGAATTGCTAGTAAGTCCAAAGTGATAGAATGTTGTGTTCTTAGTTGGGAGTTAGAACCGTATTCGGATTTGGTTAAGTTGGCTCGTTGATATGCCAACGGGATCTTGAGGTTACTAAGAAATCAAAATTTTGAAAATTCTCAGTAATGATTTAAAGTCTTGTCAACTATTTGGGTGATCGTTATGATTATAGTTTTGAATGTGGCATAATTGGATGATTAGGGGATTAATCAGAGTAGCGCAGCAGAAGCATTATGGGCCCATGGCCCAGAGATTTATAAATAAGGTTGAGGCCCCTGTGCTCGAATTCTTTTGAGGCACGGAATGAACTGAAGTGGAACTTCATTGGATTTTTTAAAGTATCAATGAAATTGGAGAAATGGCCATCATGATTGTAGGTTACTTTTAGAATATCTAGAAATTGTTATAAGGTCTTCCTTATATCGATGGTTGAGAGAATCGGTAAGTGTCCCGGTTGAGCTGTTCGGAGAGGCTAAGGATTTGTTTTGTGATAAGGATTAGAACGATTCAATGCTTGAGGTTTCTAAAATAGATATTTTTTGAGGAAATGATTTCAGAATATGAGGAGCTCATCTCGGGTTTGGGAATTCGATGATCGTTAAATTTCGAGGACAAAATTTTCATAAGTGGGGGAGAATTGTGAGGTTTCAGATTTAAAAACTTGATAATGATGAGGTGATTAGTATGTTAATGATCAATACTAAGCCTATGGAACGAATAAGGTTTGGTATCGGAAGAAAAAGCGAGAAACGTTCAGGTTCGTGCTGCTGAAGCACTCCAGCAGACTTACTCCTGCTGGGCGATCGAGCCGTGGCTCAAGCACATTTTCTAGTAGTAGTCCTGCTTGCTGGCCGCTCGAGCCGCGCTCGAGCGGGAAAATCCAGTAGTGCGGCCGCTTGCTGCCCGCTCGAGCCGCGCTCGAGAGGTGGTGCAGTATAAAAATGCGTCCTGCCTTCTCTCCTTTCATTTTTGCACGGTTTAGGGTTTCTAGAGAGAGAGCACCAATCCTAGTGAGAGAAAGGAGGAAATCGAGGCCCGGGAGTCCGAATCCGTCCGGGAGCTAGTTATAATGGTGAAACATGCGTGGAGGCAAGTGTTATCATAATCACTTCTCGTTCCCGTTCGATGTTTTACTTGATTTTGTTGGGTATTCTTCTGTCGATACCTACTAGAAATGTTAGAATAATGAAACCCATGAGTAAGGACCATGGAATATGTTGTTGTTTGTCCGAATCGTGTCTGATCTGCCCGATTTGGTTTCACCGAAATCCTAACCCATAAAAATTGGGGATTTCCCATTTTCCTCCCGTGTCTCATGAAATTGACCTCAAAATCTGAATCCCCACGTCTCAATGATGTATATATGTCGGCCGCAGGTCCTATTTCGCACGTCTCGACCCGTTTGCGGCGTCCGAGCCCTCTAAATGGGTGCTGACACTATTCACCCGAGACCCAAAGTGGAAATTGCATGTTATGACCTTCATAAAATGTTAAAATGGCCCTAGAATATGAATCCCCGTATTTCAATTGTATTTATATATCGACCGGATGCCTGATTCCGCAAGATTTGACCTGTTCGTGGCATCCGGGAGCCTCAAAGGTCCTCCGTTACTGTTCGCCCAAAAATGAATGGGAAGTTGCATGCTTCCATCATCGTGTTATGTTAAATCGAGCTCAAATATGAAATATTGTGTACCAATTGTGCGTACGTGTCCACCGGACATCCGATCCCTCAAGTATTGAACTTTTCATGGCATCCGGATGTTCAAAAAGAAATCTGATATTGTTCACACGAAATAAAATGAGAAACGTACATGTTGTTCCCTCGTTAATTATTATGGAAGTAATGTTTAACTGTTTAAACGTAAATGTAAGCTCCGAAATGTGTATCCATGTACTGGAAGTAAGGGAATGAGTCCCGGAGGTTTCAAAATGATATGTGATCTTTGGAGGTATAAAATCTAATCTCCCTCGTGAACTTATGCTGATTTGTTCTGAATAAGGGAGTTGAGTCCCACAGAAAGTTATGAACTGAGCAAGTGAATGGAAGGGAATCCACATTGTGCTTTGTGATGAAATGATCTCTCGGATGGAGATGTGTGTGATGGAATGATCTCCCGGTTGGAGATGTATGCGATGGGAATGAGATTTTTCAAGTTGTGAACGCGTGTGGAAAATGTGGATTTTCCTCTCCAAGTGTTGAAACTAACCTTGAAACTAGGACCATGATTCATAGGGGTAGTATTCTTTAGTGTACCATGTCCATCACGGTGTGAACCCGAGGAATACATGGCCATGTATTCTGGCCGCTAGTGGGAGCGGGTGATGTTTGTGGTACGCTTTAGGAAACTACTATGAAAAATGAGGATTGCCCTGGTCCCCGGGGGTGTGGGGCGTGTCGGTTGAACACTACATTGTGAGATGTAGTCGTTTGTTGATTGTTGCATGGATGCAACCAGGGGTCGAGTGTGGCCGATCATAAATGCAGCCGTGGCTTTAGAATGTGTAGCGAACACATTCCTGTCCTCATTCTCTCGCATCGTTGGTTAGTACGGTTTACTAGCCCAGGTCCACAAAGATTATGTAATAATGAAAATGAATAATGTCCAATCGATGTAACCGTGAGAACCGTGAGAATCAAGTGATTTTGAATAACGACCAATCAATGTAATCGTGAGAACCGTTGGAATCAAGTGATTCCATAAGTTTCCTGTTCCCTCTCCTGTTTCATGGTTATGGAGAGTACATGTATCTTTTCCCCGTTCAAGTTCTTATATATGCCTAGGAGATGTGTTTATTATTATATTTGCTGAGCTGTTAGCTCACTCTTACTGTTGTTGTTTTTCCTTCCAGATGAGAACACTTAGCTGGTGCCAGATAGTTAGAGCAAGGAGAGGCTTCCTTGAAGTGGTAGCTGGATGTCGAGTGCGCAAAGGATTTGGCCATAGTGTTGTATTGGACTGTAGACAGCCACTCAGGGTTTGATGTGGCTTGTTGTCGTTATTTTTATGGTTTTATTATGCTTCCGCAGGTTTTTGATGATGTAGTTACGCTTCCGCATCTGTATTGATATTTTGAGTTTTGTTTTATTTTTAGATGGCATCTCTCTAGATCTAATACGATAGAGTAGGAGTTCTGTATTAGAGCCATGGATGATATGGCAGATGTTGTGATCCAGTGTGGTGTGTTGTAGGCTTTCCGTTAAGCCTTTTTTTAGATGTGTGCTTGTGCAGGATCTATTTAACAGGTTGTACCATTAGTTTTTCATCCAGTTGCAGAGGAAACTAAGTCAAAATTTTATTAGAGTCCATAGGTTAATTATGGGCTTAGTTTGTGTTGTCTCTTATGGAGGTTATTTATTGGAAAAATAATATGGTACGTCACAATACTGATGTCAAAATTTTTTCATACTTTATTTGATCGATTCATGTCATGAACTTTTTACTGAATATACGTTCAGATGTTAGATAAATCATCATATTTTTGTGGAAAAGGTATTCTTAATATAATTGGCCGGTTTGATGGAAACAAAGTAGACCGGCAGATTAAACTTGATTAAAATAGAGCAGTTACTGGTGCTGATTTGGACTGCTATTTTCACCACGTTTTAGGCCAACTCAAGCTCTACGAAAATTATGTAAGATACTTCAATAAAACAAAAATATGCCATAAAATTGGTGTAAATTTATCTTACAAAATCGGATCGGTCTAGCCCAAAGAAAAGGAAGCGTCACTGAACTAGCTAGAAGCAGAGCTGTGCAAGATATATCAATGGATAACTTTGAACCAGACAAGAATAAAAATAAAATATTTATATGAGCCGGTCAAAAATTCTGTACTGATTCTGAAAATGTATGAAAAATAATTGTTTATGGTGAAATAACTACTAAATTGGGTTTCACATTAATAACTGGACTAACTTCAACAATAATGCTGAAATTGGTAGTTTGGGGAAATCAGGCCGAACTAGCCTCCATCCGACCACCAAACAGTTTCAACATTGGTCACCAACTAGTTAAGACCCTTATTAAGATTTCATAAAATCAACTCAAGAAAATGGGTTGAATGGACCACTAAACTGGATCCCCAAATGAGCAGCAAAACCCTGCATCCATGTAGACGCTGAATCCGGCAGTCCATTTGATGGGCTGAACCATCCATGAACCGATTGAACCAGATGCTGACCCGATCATATTATTTAGTACAAGGATTGATCTACCACCATATAAAATGATTTCCAAAAATATCTTAATTTGACCCATAAACCAGTACCAAAATCGTGAGCTGCCACTGAATTGGCTGCTACACAAGTTTGGCAATTCAGTTATAATAAGCTAAACCAGCTAGGAATTTATGGATGAACTGGTCATATATGGCATGCTAATATAGTAAAACAACTGAATATCAAGTGGATGGGTTAATTATGGAGTGAACTGGCAGCTGAGACAAGGTTATAAACCGATTTCAGTAAACCAGTTCAGCTCTTGGTTCTTGGATGGAATGAGTGGACCTGTTCAAGCATGTATTCTATTTAAGTGAACCGGCCAACCCATTTTTGATATATAATAAATTGATTTACATGATAAAATAATAAGAATTTTATAAAAAGGGCTGAACTGGTCCATGAACCAACTATTTGAATAAATCAGTTAAGAAAATAAAAAAAGAACCAAACTAGTTGGAAAACCAGTAAAATTAGAAGGTTAATGAAACAGAAGTCACTTAATGTGTCGCCTAAGAATTTATTCCGGCACTTAGAAAATTTTTATGGCTTCATTTTTAAGATACCCAATGATATGATGTTTGTTATGTATATACATACCAAGTTTATGCATGAGTTGAAGCAAATATGATACCAAGAAAATATAAATTTTCTCTAAGATGAGAAAATTAAGAAGAAGTAAGATTATGAATAAGGGCTTCCACTGTAAAATTTTAAGAAGTATAAAAACTGAACCAAGGATTTATTTTAGTGGATAGTATTCATTGGCACACCTTAGGATATTATAGTTTAGATCAGTGGCTGAATAAGTATCATTTTGTGATTTTGGCCCTATCTATCGAGAGACAATAGGTAGACCATCCTGTCTTCGGGATATAAATAAAGAAGATAAGGCCTATGATTTGTGTGGACTGAATAATATATATCCTGTCTTCAGGATGTAAATAAGGAAGAAGTATCATCGTGCTGTGCGATTTTAGCCTTTTAATTGTATGAATTAACATAATCCAGATATCGATCGAACGCTCTATTAGCTGGTAAGGCCTACTAGCCATAATTCCTCAAGTTAAGAAAGGTAAGAAGAGTCGACAAGTAAAAAGAATTATGTACAAGAAAAAGAAAGTCATTTGCATCATGAAAATGTTTTGAAAGTACATATATATTTTTACATACATCATGACTCCTATTCCTCTATATGGTATACTTTTGTATATGAATATGCATGTCTTTGACTATTATGTTCTTACTAAACATTTGACTCACTCTCTTGCTATTTTCTTTTCCTTCAGATGCTTCGCAGGAGTATGAAACACTAAGTATGCAATAATTAGTAATTATGTAACTAGATTAGTTTAAATGATGATGGAAGAACTTATAAATTTATAAGCATCTTAGAAATGTAAATTTTAGTACAGGTAGCTTAGAAATATTTTTACAAATATCTTATGGTTATCTTGTAAATTTTAGTGTAATTCTTATAAGATGAATATTGGGATATTAGTTGACATCTTCCCTTATCACAAGCTACATTCACATTATTGTTGAATGAATGTCAAAGCCATTGATGATTGTACTTATTTTGGATCATTTGTATTATAGTTTATTATGATTTACAGATTGTTAAGATAAGCACACATTCCCTATGATTAAAATGTATATAAGAATACAAGACGTAACATCATAGAGTTAGGCTACTACATTGGAATCATCTCTCACCAATTCCTCTTTAACTTATTAAGTATAAAAACAAAATGTCATAAATGCAACGGTTCATTTTTAATATTATTTTGAACTATGACAAGCTAAAATACAAGTGATATTCGCTAAATTATAGATAATCTTATACAAAAAAATGGTTCATTTCACATATTAGCTCCATCTAGCTATCAGTTCTTCAAGCCACTTCCCCTTATGGCTAGGAAATCATGGTGATTTTTACTTAAGTATAGCATTGAGTTGGGATACCATTTTGTTAATCATCCTTCACCAATTCCCCTTATTATCTAGAAAAAGAAAGTGCTATAAAAGTGGCGATTCGTTCATAATATTATTATGAACCGTGACAAGTAAAATACAGGTGATATTTGCTAGAAACATGTGATATTTGCTAGATACATGTGATATTTGCTAAATAACAAGTAATCTTATACAAAAATATGGTTCATTTCACATATTAGTTCCTCGTATCATTCACTTCTTCAATCCACTTCCCCTTATGGCTAGGAAATTATGCAGATTTTTATTTAAGGAAAGAGTTGAGTTGGGCTACCACGTTGTGAATTATCTCTCACCGAATCCCTTTAACTTTTTTTGTAGAAAAATAAAATATCATAAATGTGACGGTTCATTCATAATATTATTAAGTACCATGACAAGCTAAAATACATGTGATATTTACTAAATACAAGTGATGTTTGCTAAATTACAAGTAATCTTATTTGAAAATATGGTTCATTTCACAAATAAGTTCCTTGTTGCTTTCACTTCTTTAGGCCACTTCCCCTTATGGTTAGGAAATCATGCTGATTTTTATTTAAGGATAGTGTTGGGTTGGGTTACCTCTTCGTGAATCATCCCTCACCAATTCTCTTTTAACTTATTATGTAGAAAAAGAAAACAACATAAATACGACGGTTCATTCATAATATTATTATGAAGTTTGATAAGTTAAAATACATGTGATATTTGCTATACACTTGTGATATTTCAAAAATTAGAAGTAATCTTATACAAAAATATGGTTCATTTTACGTATTAGTTCCTTATAGGTTTTACTTCTTCAGGTCACTTCCCCTTATGGCCAGGAAATCATGGAAATTTTTATTTAACAAAAGAGTTGAGTTGGGCTACCACTTTGTGAATCATCCTTCACCAATTCCCCTTTATCATATTATGTACAAAAAGAAATGTCATAATCGTGACAGTTCATTCATAATATTTTTACAAACTGTGACAAGCTAAAATATATGTGATATTTGCAAAACTACAAGTAATCTTATACAAAAATATAGTTCATTTCACATATTAGTTCCCTGTAGCTTTCACTTTTTGAGGCCACTTCCCCTTATGGCTATGAAATCGTGTTGATTTTTTTTTAAGGAAAGCATTGAGTTGGGCTACCACTTTGCAAATATCCTCACCATTTTCCTTTTAACTTATTAAGTAGAAAATGAAAATGTCATAAATGCAACGATTCATTCATAATATTGTTATGAACTGTTACAAGCTAAAATACATGTAGTATTTGCTAAATGCAGGTGAAATCTGAAAAACTACAAGTAATCTTATACATAAATATGGTTCATTTCACATCTGAGTGCCTTGTAGCTTTTGCTTCTTCAGGCTACTTCCCCTTATAGTTAGGAAGTCATGCTGATTGTCATTTATGGAAAGCATTGAGTTGGGCTACCACTTTGTGAATCATCACTCACCAATTCCCCATTAAATTATTATGTTGAAAAAGAAAGTGTCATAAAGAACCAATTTTAGCAAACCAGTTCAGTTGTTGGCACTTGAATGGGGGAAGTGGACCAGTTCAGGCATATTTATTTAAATAATGAATGGGCCAACCCATTTTTGATACATAATAAATGAGGAAGAATTTCATAAAAAAGGGCGAACCGGTCCTTGAACCAGGTAATTAAATAAGCCAATTAAGAAAATTAAAACGGAACCAGATCGGTCCATGAACTAGCTATTTGAACAAGCTAGTTAGTAATTTAAATGGAGACTGGACCGGTTTGTAAACCAAAGAAGTTAGAAGGTTAATGGACCAGATGCCACTTAATATATCACCAAAAAATTTAAGTCCAGCACATGTTAAAATTTATATGAACTTATTTTTATGTTATGTACCGATATAATTTTATTATTAAAATATACGATGTCCTTTATCATGATTTTGTTACAAGTATGTAAGATATGTTTATAAATGAGTGGAAGCCAATATGATATCAAGGAAATATAATTTTTTTCTAAGATGAGAAAATTAAGAATAAGAAATAAGATTATGAATAAGGACTTCACTACAAAATTTTAAAAAATAAGAAAACTGAACCAAGGATTTATATCAGCGGCTAGTATTTTCTGACATGCCTTATGATATTATAATATAGATCATTTTCTGAATAAGTATCACAATATGATTTTGGTCTTTGATTGTGTAGACTGAACACAATCCATCTTGTCTTCACGATGTAAATAAGGAAGAAGTATCTCTGTGTAATTTTGGACTTTTATTGTGTGGACTGAACACAATCCATATATCGATCAAATACACCGTTAGTTGGTAAGGCCTACTTGTCCATAATCCTCAAACTAAGTAAAGATAAGAAGTGTTGGCAAGTAAGTAAAAATAATTATGTAGAAGAAAGAAAAAGTCAATTGCATCATAAAAATATTCTAAAAGTATATATGTACTTTTATATGTATCACGACTCCTATTTCTCTATATGATGTATTTTTAAATAAAAAATTTGCATATCCTTGACTATTATGCTTTTATTGAGCATTTGTGCACTCTTGCTATTTTTTTCCCTTCAGATGCTTTGCAAGAGTTCTTGTCTAGTGAACAAAAGTAAAGAAGAACTATTAGATATGGGGTAATTAGTAATAATATAACTAGTTTAATTTAAGTGATAATGTAAGAATTTAAAATTTTATAAGTATCTCAGAAATATAAATTTTAGTATTGGTAGTTTAGAAATATATTTGTGAATCTCTTATGGTTATCTTGTAAGTTTCAGTATAATTCTTATAAGATGAATATTGGAATATTAGTTGGCATCTTTCCTTATCACAAGTTGTATTCACATTATTATTGAATGAATATAATATCACTGATGATTAGCATTATATTGGATCCTATCTATTATTGTTTATTATGATTTATAAATTGTCAATGTAAGCACACGTTCCCTATGATTAAGGTGAATATGAGAATGTATGATGTGACAATTGCTATCAAAGAATAAATAAGGAAGATGCCTTAAGACTTGGATTGACTTATTTTGTTCGAGGTTAAGCTTGTTTGTGTTAGGATTGAGGTCTAGATTTTGGTAATTCCATGTCAAGGTTTAAAATTGCTAGATTTTGGTATGAAGCCTAGGATAAATTGAATAATTTCGGGTGAAAACCTTAAGTTAGTTATTTGAGTTAGCCATTGTGATTATAGTTTTTCAGACGGGATTAAGAAATAATAGAACTTGGAAGCCAAGTATGGTAGGAAGAAATTTTAAAATTTGAGTATATGTATTTGGAAAATTTGAAGTTTATCAAAGTAGTGCAGTGAAAGCATCTGGGTCATTGTATTGGGATATAAGATTTGATTTCAAAACTAGTATAGAAAATTTGAGAAAATCTCTTTATCTAATTAAAGACGGAGATGGGGACAGAAGTATGCAAATTTTAAGGTTGAGGTTCTTTTAAGGATGATAAAATTGTAAGGATCAAATTCCACATAATTCGGTAAGTTAAAATTAATGTATAAAAAATTAAGATCAATGAACGATAAAAATCCAAAAGTCAGGAATTCATCCCAAAATATAATAAAAAATTATTTGATGAAACTGACTTCAATTCTGGTTAATAAAGGATAAATAAATGATACAGACGTAATTCGGTTAATAAATTATCAATCAATTAATAATCAAATTAATTACAAATTGATGACAAGGTAACATGAGCACTGAATTTGCACCCAATTAGCAACCAAAGTTGGTCTGATTGATTAAATATAGTTCAAATCAAATAAGAATTAAATTGTTAGGCTTGGTTTATGACCAAACAAATTTCGGTTGATTAAATTAGTATTCCGGCTAACCAGAAAGCAACTCGAAAGCTTCCGAACCTTCTTAACAACAACATAACAAAAGTTTATAATCAAAATTATAATTAGAAGGATCGATAGTAGCCATATAAAATATTATATACTTACAAAAAATTAGAGGAAGTAAGAATTAAAGGGGGGGCCAAAAAATACATATAAATTAAGCTAATTTTTATTACACCATTAACAATTAAATTTTAATTGCTTATAGAGGGACACATATTACCTTTTCCATGTCCAAACACTTAGAAAAATTAGAAGAAGAAAGGCCTTAGTGGGGAAAGTGAAGATGACCACGACAGCCTAACACGCACACCTGCACTAACACCCCTCTAATATTAATAAAAGAAAACTAATTTTTACATGGCAATTTAGTTGGACACTTGGCACTCTAGAAGGCTTAATACATATCCAAATAACCATCAATAGAGTTCTAACAAGAGGTTTAATGAGGGACCAACAACTCACCTCCATGTAAGTGGTAAGTCATGCTTGGGTAGCTAGGAAATTGTTATCTTATTAGGCATGTGGCACATTAAAAAATTCAACCAATGAGTCACCACATTAGGGGATTAATATATCTAAAAAATTACCAAAATAAAAGAAGAAAAAAATGGAGAGAAGGGAGAAAAATAGACCAAAGCGGAGGAGGAAATTTGAACAAGAGTAGGAGACCCAGTTGGCTGCATCAGGTTCAAAATTGAATATAAAATTATTCCACGCAAGACCTCCTCTTCCTATTTGATTTGTTGTTAAATTCTTGATCTTATTTTTAAGTATTGTCGGTCCAATGCTTAAAGGTCTCACCGAATCCATGCTAGAATAGGAAAAGTTCAGCAACATGTCATAATGTAATTCTGTTGTTGAAATCTGCTACACCTTGCTGATGTCTGAATTTTTACATGCTTTATTTGGTTGATTCATGACTTGAAGTTTTTACTAAATATACTTTAAGATGTTGGCTAAATTACCATATTTTTGTTAAAAAACTATTCTCCATAAAATTTGTTGGTTCGATTGAAACAAAGTAGACTGGCTGATTTAATTGGCTGAAAACAGAGCAACTACTAGTGCTGACTTTTGCTACCGCTTTCAGTAGGTTTTAGGCCAATATATACTCCATAAACATTAAATATGATACTTAAATAAACTGGAAATATGTCAAAAAGTTGGTGTCAATTTATCTTGCAAAATCTAACAAGTCTAGCCTAAAGAAACGAAAGTGTCAGTGAACTAGCCAGAAGCAAAGCTATACATGAAAAATCAGTGCATAACATTGAATCGGGTAAGGATAAAAATGAAAACATTATATGAGATGGTCCATAATTTTTTGCTATTCTATAAATGTATGGAATGTATTTTTACACGGTGATTTTCCCATTGAACCGGTCAAAAAATCGGACACTACCATTGAACTGGCCGCTACACTAGTTTGGCAGTTTTGCTAAAAATGGGTGAACTGGCTGGGAAATAAGTGAAGAACTGATCAAATAAGGCATGTTAAGATAGTAAACTAACCAAATATCAACTGTACCGGGGATCATGGGGTGAACCGGCTATTGAAACAAGGTGAAGAATCGATTTTAGCAAACTGGTTTAGTTGTTTGCACTTGAATCGAGGAAAGTGGACCGGTTTAGGCATATTTATTTTAATAATTGATGGGCCAACCCTTTTTGGATACATGACAAAGGAGGAAAATTTTTATAAAAAAGGAGCAAACCGGTCCATGAATCGACTAATTAAATAAGCCGATTAAGAAAATTAAAACGGAACTGAACCGGTCCATGAACTGGCTATTTGAATAAATCAGTTAGTAAATTAAAAGAAGACCGAACCGGTTAGTAAACTGGTAAAATTAGAAGGTTAATAGATTGGAAGCCACTTAATGTTGCACATAAAAATTTAAGTCCAATACATTTTAAATTTATATGAACTTATTTTTATATATGATTTTATTATGGAAATATACGATGTGCTTTATCATGATTTCGTTATAAATGTATATGATATGTTTATGCATGAGTGGATGCCAATATGATACCAAGGAAATATAAATTTTCTCTAAGATAAAAAAATTAAGAAGAAAAAAGAAGATTATGAATAAGGACTTTCACTATAAAATTTTATGAAGTAA
>JAOVVI020005234.1:1953-16719 GCA_028571085.2 Nepenthes alata
ATGAAACTAGTAATTTTAATTATATCTAATTATCACATTTTCGGTTCCAGGGCCTCACAGATACGCTGATGTCCAATAAGGTTTGAGGATAGAACTAAGCTAGAAGGAAGAACATTTTGATGGACTTGAAGATCTTTGAAGAGTATGGATACCTTGAAGGATTTTGGATTCATATGATTATCTTAGAGCACAGATTGTATCTTTTAATATTGTAGTAATTTTGTATTGCGATAAATATTTGTTGTATAGTTGGTTCCACATTGTTTCGATATTTTAATTTGTTGTGGACCTAGATGGCATCTCTAATTAGATTCAATGCAGTAGTTAGGAGTATTGTGTTGGAGCCATGGATGATATGGCAGTTTGTGATCCTGTGTATACATGTTGTAGGATAAATAGTGATATTTGTTTAGTTGTGTGCTTGATGCAGGTCCCTTTCTACAGGTTGTAATGTTTGGTTTCAGTCCAGTTGCAGAGGAAACTCTACCAAAATTTCTATAAAATTTATGAATAGTTAGTTTTATTTGTTTATTGACAGAAGGTCTTTAAAGGGTAATGATCCATTCCATCACACGCTTACTATATTTGTTTTTCCCTCATAGATGGTACTCATAAGCCAAAGCCTGATGAGATCAATAGAGATAAGGATAGTTAGAGGGTAGCTAGATCATGAATACAAGAAGATGCATGTCGTGGTATGTAAGTTAACCTTTGGACATAGAGTGCTTCCGCAAGATTATGTAAGGAAATAAATATGCTTCCACAGATTAATTTTAGGTACCTAGATGGCATCTCTCATTTGACTCAATATAGTAGTTTTAGGTTTTATGGTAGTCAATGTGATCCCGTGTATGCATTTAATGGTTCAATAGTTTTATATGTTATTAATAGAGTGTTTTAAAAGATTGGGACCCGTTCTATTACAAATGGTATCAGAGAAAAAGAGATGCCTTAGGTTTTGATTTGAATCTTATGCAGATGTTTAGGTTAGAACAAGATGGATCGAATAAGCAAATTAAGATTAAGTTAGATTCGATGGTTTTAATTTTTCTGACTGACCAACATTGATTAGGTCTAAGTTACGAGTTAGAATTTGAAAAAGACAGTATTGCTTCGAGGTCTAGGACGATAAGTTTCATTAGCTACGGGATGAGGTTCTCTAGTTAAGAATTTGTTATGGTGTTAAAGTGGAATTAATGGCTTGAATATAGTATGGCTTAAAGTAAGTTTGGTGTGATGAATTCAAAGATACCAATTTACAATAGACTAAGCGTCTGAACTTTTGGGACAGCTTGAATCTCATTAAGGTTTTGATATGGCCCCTATGGATTGAGATGGTGTTTGTGGTAATTGAATGATTGAAAGGAAATAAGATGGTGTTACCTCATACTAAGATAAATGATAAGTTGACATTGAGAGGTTAATATTAAAAGAGTTATAGATCTCGAGAATAAGGAGATATTTCAGGATATGTTATGGATATTATATTATGGATATCCCAAGTATGGTAGGAATTGTTCTATAGGATGGATACTAAAGAATCTGATGCCTGGGATCGAGTTGCACGGTAATGAGTATAAAGGTGATGGTTACCATGGATGATGATGAAAACCAATGTAGCAAAAACTGGGACATTATGTATTACAAGGATTATTTATCGTCCTACCGACAAAATTTTGTCAATATCTCATTCGAATTCTGTTCAGCCAGAACCTAGGGTAAAAAAGCTGAAATCTGAAACTCAAGTTAATCTAGCTAAAGCTCCTATTGTGCCAATTTCAAACTCATCAATTATAAAGAAGCAGGGTCAGGTTCTATCAACAATTCAGATGACAGGATTGGAGACACCTCCCCTACGACTTATGATGCTGTATCTAGTATGGATAGACTCAAGATGAAGTCTTGTGATTACCCGGGCGAATCTTCCTGTTCAATTCTATCCCTAGTCACTACTAGAGTGTGGATGATGGATCTGCATCTTGACCTGACAACCTGATGAAGTTTGCAAATCAGGACATATGCCGAGCAAGGCAATCTCTCTCAGGAAACTATTGCCCTTAATGTTGCTTCTCGACTCAAGAAGCCTCCTTGCTACTCTAAGCCGCTAAAAAGAACTTTCTAGAAATATAAGGAGGACTAAAAACCTCCCCTCCTTCTCACCCTCATGATTAATATAGCAAGTTGGAATGACCAAGGACTAAATGGTAAGGTTAAAGCCCATGAAGTTTATCAATAAAAACAATTATGGGGTTGGTTGAAACCAAGGACCATGAATGTAATGCTACACAAATCAATGCCTATAAATAATAAATTATACTATTATTTCTATTTGTTGGTTGGGACTTAAGCCTTGTGGAGGTGGATGTTCTCTCCAAGGAAGATCAACTTGTTCATTACAAATCCTGTTTGAAGAAAGATATGCATTTTAACCTTTGCTTATGGGGAAAAACTCGGATATACAGTAGGGAAGAGTTTAGTAGCATATAATCAAATGTGAGGAGATGCCATAAGACTAAGTGGGGGAGAGGACTGTGACCAAAATTACTTCACCCATAGTGAAGTTAGTAGTTGAGATCACCACCTTGAAATTTAAGATAAGAAAATCCTAAAATATCATTTCAGGTTATTAGATGGCAATAATTTTAATAGGTGAAATAGCTAACGCAAAAATGAGTAGGAAAATCCAAAATTAAGTCGTCAATATGCCAAAGAAGTGATTGAAATTTAAAGATTTTGGGTATCAGTGAATTTGGAAATTTTGGAACCATAGTTTCCAAATGACCTAGGAGCCCGATAATAAATCTGTAACTTTGAACACTAGAAGATCCTAAGTATTCTCATAAATGACTAATTAGAGTTGCACAACAGAAGCATACGAACCCATAAGATTTCAGGATCTGAATTAAGGAAACTGATTAATCAAGTTGAGTCCTGCTAATAAGCCGGAGAGGTAATTGATTGATTGAGAAAGTATTTCTCATCTAATAAACTAAGTATAAGAGTAAAATAAGTATGGGCTCCAAAGAAACTACATTAAGGTATGTTAAATTTTTTGGACGAAATTTCTGTAAGTGTAGGAGAATTGTGATATCCCAATTTTTTTTATAATATTTGTAATGTCCCGATTTCAAAAAAAAATCATAAGAATTACGTTGACCGGAATTTATGGGAATTGTTGATTGGAATTTATGGGAATTGTTGACAGTAAATTGGGTGATAAAGTAACCAAAAAATTGGTGAAAATGTTTATCGAAATTTGTGATTATGATCACCGGGTAAAATGGGGTTAGGAAGCAAGACGGTCAACACATTGTTGACCGACCAAAATGAGTAAGGAGCATTGTCAGGTCAACGCTCATTGACCGGCTAAATGTTAAGCAATCAGCTATATGTCCAAAATCACCGGTAGGCAAAATTCTATATTAACCAAAGGGCCCAAATTCCCGGTCAAAGAATTGACCAACTGAAACACAATTGGCTGGCGGCCAATACGACCGGACGCCAATAGAGGAAAATGACTTGTCAACACCCATTGACCAAATAAAATGGGAAGCCATTGCTACAGCCGAGAGACCGGCTGCTTTAGCCGACATAATAGAGAGGAGCTGTGCTGCGTTAAAAGCTGAAGAAAGATAAGCAACGATGAGCCGTGTTAGCCACCGTAGAAAGATGAGCTGCTTTAGTAGTCGGGTAACCGACTAGAATAAATTGAGGAGACTGTCCGGTCAAAGTGTTGACAGGATAAAATGCAAAATAAAAAGAAAAACTCCCCGGTCAAACATTCGTTGACCAACACAAATGGAAACTGCTAATGGCTACAGTCGTGGAGACCGGTTGATTCAGAAGACAAGCCGCGTTTGATGCTGAAGCCACAGCTGTGGGACGTTGAGCTGCTTTAGCCAGCCATGGGTGATGAGCCACGTAGCTACAGTGGGAAGTCGTTGTTTTAGCAGCCGAGAATAGCCGGCGGCTAAGCAAAAATCGGCCAGCTTTTCAATGGGCAAAATAACCACCAATAAAAGGAAATTGTTCGGTTAACGTGTTGACTGGATAAAATGCTAAGGAAACAAAGAGGAAAATGCCAAGTCAAACACCTATTGACCAGCAAATGTTGCTTTACAGCCGAGAAGACCCATTGCTTTAGTCGAGTGGGAAAATAAGCAACGATTGGCAGCCATGGGATGTTAAGCCACGAGCCGCTCGAATCCGTGACTTAAGGCAAAACACGTGGAAAAACAGACTATGATTAGTAGCCATGGATGTTGAGCTGCTGGAAGCTTAAGGCACAAATGGCCGGTCAATGGAAAGGCCAACCCTGTGCAGAGAAACCACTCCAACAATTTGGAAGCTTCTAGAAAAAAAAATGTCTGGAATCCTCTAGCACTACTCTCATCAACTCCCACTGCCTATAAATATTGGACGTGGGGTTGGGGAGAAGGGCAGATGGAGGATAGATAGCATGAACGACAAGAGAAGAAAGGAGAGGAAAGAGAAGGAAAAGAAAGGAAAATGGATTCTTCGCTCAATATAGAAAAATAATAAATTAGGCTGAGGCAAGTGTATCTAACTCTTGTTTTCTCTATTACTGTTTTTATAATTCTCTATTTATGAGATTTGTGTAAAATATTGCATGCTTTTCATAATATTATAAATAAATATCATGATTTTACATAAATATTATAAATTTTTTTATTTAATTATATTGCTCATGTTTTATGATAAATAAATAAATTATGATATTAAGAAGATGTTATTACGAAATATTGAAGTCTGATGAATGCTATTATCTACAATCATGTTAAAAATTATAATAAGTATCCTAAAATTATTTGATAAATTAGAAGATGTGAAGAATAGTGACCGAGGAGAAATAAAGGATTAACTAGAAAGAGCAAGGAGATGAAGGGAGAGGAAAGGGAAGGAAAAGAAAGAAAAAGGGATTCCTCGCTCAATCAAGAAAAATAATAAATTTGGCTGAGGCAAGTGTACCTAACTTTTGTTTTCTCTCTTACTGTTTTTATAATTTTCCATTTATAAGATTTGTATAAAATATTATATATTTTTCATAATACTATAAATAAATATTATGATTTTACGTAAATATTATAAATTATTGGTTTAATTATATTGCTCATGTTTTATGATAAATAAATGAGTTATGATATTGGGAAGATGTTATTACAAAATATTGAAGTCTGATGAATGTTATTATCTACAATCATATTAAAAATTATTGTAAGTATCCTAAAATTATTTGATAACTTAGGCGATGTAAAGAACAGTGACCAATGAGAAATAAAGAATTAAGTAGAAAGAGCAAGGAGTGGAAGGGAGAGAAAAGGGAAGGAAAATAAAGGAAAAGGGATTCTTCGCTCAATCAAGAAAAATAATAAATTAGGATGAGGCAAGTATGCCTATCTCTTGTTTTCTCTATTACTGTTTTTATAATTCTCCATTTATGAGATTTATATAAAATATTCCATACTTTTTATGATATTATAAATAAATATCATGATTTTACGTAAATATTATAAATTCTTGGTTTAATTATATTTCTCATGTTTTATCATAAAAAAATAAATTATGATATTGGGAAGATGTTATTACAAAATATTGAAGTCTAATAAATGTTATTATCTACAATCATGTTAAAAATTATAATAAGTACCCTAAAATTATTTGTTAAATTAGGAGATGTGAAGAACAATGACCGAAGAGAAATAAAGAATTAAGTAGAAAGAGCAATAAGAGGAAGGGAGAGGAAAGGAAAGGAAAAGGGATTCTTCGCTCAATCAAGAAAAATAATAAATTAGGCTGAGGCAAGTGTACCTAACTCTTGTTTTCTCTGTTACTGTTTTTATGATTCTCCATTTATGAGATTTGTGTAAACTATTGTGTACTTTTATAATAATATAAATAAATATGATGATTTTACGTAAATATTATAAATTATTTGTTTAATTATATTGCTGATGTTTTATGATAAATAAATGAATTATGATATTGGGATGATGTTATTACGAAATATTAAAGTCTGATGAATGCTATTATCTATAATCATGTTAAAAATTATAATAAGTATCCTAAAATTATTTGATAAATTAAGAGATGTGAAGAATAGTAACTGATGAGAAATAAAGAATTAAGTAGAAAGAGCAAGGATTATGCATATTGAGTGATGATCTTCATATGTTATATTGTGAAGTATTAGTTAATACATGATTGAAAGTTATAAGATTATGAAGACCATCAAGTGATGAAAAGAGCATCAGAATGGTTTTCTAAAAAGTTAAAGTGGTCGTGAATAAATAAGAGCCACCACCAAGAATGTAAGAACTAAGATCTCTAAGGTTAAGAACTCCAACGAAAGGGCCACTGATGAATGAGAACAAAGATTAAGAATGCAATAATCAAGATTCATCAAGTTAATAAATTGGGCCAAGGATCATTCACCTGGTAATTTTCTTTGGCCTGCCATGAATATTTCGATAGAGACCCTAGGATACCATGGCAAGAATCTTGGCCACTTATTTGAAGTGGGTGATATTCTTGGCAAGCCTTAGGAAGTTATAGTGGTAATCGAGGATAACTCTGTCCATTGAGTGATACGTGGTCCGCTATCCTCTGGGCGTTGTACAGGGAAGAAATGATATAATATAAGATCGACATCCTCGGGGCGTTGTACAAGGATGAAAAGAACCAAGATTACCGTCCTCGGGCCATTGTCCAAGGAGGGAAAGAACCAAGAATTGTTAATATGAAAGAAAGTTCCTTATGATGAGGAGGACATATGAAATGATGCATGCATAAACAAGAACTAAGGCCTTTGATTGTGTTGATTGAATACAATCTATCCTCGATTATTTGCTCCCTCCGCTAGTAGGGTCTACTAGTCCTAGTCCCTCAACATAAATAAAAGAAAAAAAAGAAGAGAAATATGCAAAGGAAGATATGAAACAAATTAAAGGCGAGAATTGTTCACGAGCTCATGGTTAAGTTTTGTCTTAAGCAATGCCCATTTTATGCATAATTACATTTAAGCATGTTTAACGGAAACAAGTTCGTGTGTACGCATTGTTTCATGATTTGTTGTCCAGATATATATGTATATCTCTTTTTTTAGTTGTTTTATTTTGTGGTACCTTACTGAGCTTAAAGCTCATGCTTGCTATATTTGTCTTTCCCTCCTAGATGATACTCATAAGCGAAAGCCTGATGAGATCAATAGAGATAAGGATAGCTAGAGGGTAGTTGGATCATGAAGACAAGAAGTTGCGTGTCATGGAATGTAAGTTAACCTTATGACATACAGTGCTTTCGCAAGATTATGTAAGGATATAAATATGCTTCAGCAGATTAATTTTAGGTATCTAGAAGGGATCTCTCATTTCACTCAATATAGTAGTTTGAGGTTTTATGGTAGTCGATATGATCCTGTGTATGCATTTAATGGTTTCATAGTTTTATATGTTATTAATGGAGGGTTTTAAAAGATTAGGATCCGTTCCGTTATAAATATTGTCACGTCCCGCCTCCTTATACCAATTTTAATCATAGGAAATGTGTGTTTATCATAACAATCTGATAAATCATAATAAACTATATTACACAGGATCCAAAACAATGCCAATCATCAATGAGTCTGACATTTATTCGATTATAATATAATGCTAATTTGTGATAACGAAAGATGCCAACTAAAATTCCAAACTCATCATATAAAATTTACACCTTAACTTACAAGATAACCATAAGAAATTTACGAACATATTTCTAAACTACCAATACTAAAAACTTACATTTCTGGGATACTTATGAAGTACAAGTTCTTATATCATTACTTAAACTAAACCAGTTATATCATTACAGATTATCGCACACTTATTGATTCTTCTTTACTTTTATTTATTAGGCTTGAACTCCTGTGAAGTATCTGAAAAAAAAGAAAACAGTAAGAGAGTAAACCAAATACTCATCAAGAACATAATAGTTAAGGACATATATATTTAATTTTAAAATAATTCATAATGGGGAATATGGATCATGATACATGTAAAATATATATATACTTTTAGAACCTTTTTATAATACAATTGGCTTTTCTTTTTCTTATACTTAATCCTTATTACTTGTCAACACATTCTTACCTTACATATCTTGAGAAACCAATGCTAGTAGGCCTTACCAGCTAACAGAGCATTTGATCGATATCTAGATTGTGTTCACTCTAACAATCAAAGGCCAAAATTGCATAACATAATGATAATTTCTTCCTTATTTACATCCCGAAGATATGATAGATTGTGTTTATTCCACACAAATTAAAGGCCTTATCTTTTTTATTTACATCTCCAAGATAAGATAATACTACCTATTGTCTCCCGATAGACGGGGCTAAAATCACACAGCGATACTTATTTAGACAATGATCTATACTATAATATCCTAAAGCATACCAGAATATACTATCCGCTAAAATAAATCCTTAGTTCACTTTCTTTACTTCTTAAAATTTTATAGTGAAAGTCATTATTCATAATCTTACTTCTTCTTCTTAATTTTCTAATCTTAGAGAAAATTTATATTTTTTTGGTATCATATTGGCTTCCACTCATGCATAAATATATCATATACATTTGTAATGAAATCACGATAAAACACATCATATATTTCCCTAATAAAAATATATCAATACATAATATAAGTTCATATATATTTTAACATGTGCTGGACTTATTTTTAGACAACATATTATTCAATTTTTTATCCATGAATTCTATAATTTACCAGTTCATTAATCGGTTTGGTTTCATTTTATCTCTTTAATCGGTTTGATTACAAATTCAGTTTATGGATTTGTTTGACTTTTCATAATATTCCGCCGGTTATATCATGTGAGTTGGTTCACCATTATCCATATAATAAGTGGCTGGTTTATTATTTTAAAGGAGCATATATAAAGGCCGGTTCACTGACTAAATTAGCCGGTTCCTTAAAACCCGGTTCATTAAATATCTTTAACATCTGGTGCTTATAATGGCCAAACGATTTATATGTTGTATCACTTCATTACTAATTTTGCATACCATATATGGCCATTTTATTATTTATTTCCTGGTTTGTTCATACTAAATTAGCAAGATAGGAAATTAAGTGCAAATCGGCTGGTTTAGTAGCAATTTCCGTTCTGGGGCTGGTTCAACTATCAAATCAAAGTATTTTTAAAAACTATTTTACATGGTGATAGTTAAGCCTTATTACTAGAAGTCTTGGCCAGGACAACCACTAGTTCAACCGGTACACAACCCGTTTAATCTATTTTTCTAAGCTGCCCGGCAACAGCATCAATAGGGATGTTGGGTATGGTTCGGTCGCCATTTTGGGGCCCGGTTTGGTGGTTAAATTAAATTTTACAAGTTGATACTTTAATATCATTTTAACATACTTAAGATACTTTGGCTGCTGGTTCAGCTAAATTGGGGCCCCATTTGGCCCATTTTCATGGGCTGAAATTCTAGATTTTAGCAAATTGCTGAAGTTCAATCTGAGTTCTAATATGTGGTCTGGTTCAGTGACCATATCGATGAATTTTTAGAAACCATTTTACATGGGGTAGTTCAACCTTCGTACTAGAAAATATGTCCGGTCAGCTACTGGTTCAACCGGTTCATGGCCGATTCAGTCCACCAAAGTGGACTGCCAGATTTGCATCAGCATCAGCAAGGATGCAGAGGTGAGTTTTTGTGTTTATTCAGGGATCCGGTTCGATGGTTCATTCAACCTATTTTCATGAGCCGATTTTACACAATCATAACAAGGGTCTTAACTAGTTGTTGACCAATTTTGAGCCGGTTTGGTGGTCAGATGGAGGCTGGTTTGGTCTGATTTCCCCAAATTGCCATTTCCAATATTTCGGTGCAATCTGGTCGATTCGGTCTACTCAATTTTCTTGAGGCTGAACCGATCAAATTTTCAAGAGATATTTTTAAATCAACTTCATGACATCTTAGAGGGTTCATTAAAGTTCCTATACTAAATTTTATATAGTTTGAATCGATAAAAAATGTGATAAAAATTAGCACCAATAGCAGTCCCTGATTTTCTCGGTTCAAACTGCCAGTTGACTTAAAACTCCTTGAATCTGACCTAATTCATGAGAATTATTCAAAATTAAAAATATGTTGATTTAGCCAACAAATTAAAGTTTCTTCACTAAAATTTGTATGGGATAAATCTATCACAAAATGGGTTATTTTTCTTTGATGACCTCCGTCAATAAACAAATAAAACTAAAGCCCAAAATAATATAATATAAATTTCTGTAGAAAATTAGACAAAATTTTCTCTGAAAATAGACAAAATCTAATACAAACAACCTGAAATTACACAACCTGAACACGACATATAGATAAGGACTTCAACATATATTCATAGTGCAACACAAGATCATTCAAACGCCATATTTATCCATAGCTTCAATTCAACAATCATATCCACTATATTGAGATCGAATGAGAAATGCCAACTAAGACCTGTACAATTTCAAAACAAAATAGCGGAAGCAAAACTAGATCCATAAGATAACCCTGCGAAAGCACAAATAACCATCCAACAGGATATACAACATGCCATAATCATCAGATGTACAAGTTCGTTCATAATATTAATTAATTTCATTCAAAGCTATCAAAACTCCTAAAATCTTCTAGAGGATTTGAGACTCCAACATTTTCTTTGCCAAGCCTTATCTACTCTTGTTCTTCAGGCGCCAATTCCACTGTCTCATCAGGAGGGAGCAAAATAAAAAGGGTGAGCCGAAACCCATCAAGGTACCATAAAAATATGCAAGTACAGTAGAAAAAAGGAACATGGTTCAATTAAAAAGCAGGGACATAGGAAAGAGATGAGAAAACATGAAACAATATGAAAACATGAATTTGGAAATCAAAATCGTATTCTTGTTTCTTTTATCTTTTCTTATCTTATCCATAAAACGTGTTGAAAATCGTAAATCAAATCGAACTTCACTTATTCTTTAAACTGTTTCTAGTTTCTGAAGGGACCCAAGCTAGTAGACCCTACTAGCCGAGGGGGCGTATAATTAGGAATAGATTGTGTTCACTCCACACAATCAAAAGCAAGACTCAAAACAGTAACTTTCCTTCAAACGGGATGATTTGTAATATTACATCCCGAAGGCAGATCAAACTCAGATTCTACCCTCCAGTGTTAATGCCCCAAGAAAGGGCCCTCTACGTATCACTTCATAGATGGAGTTATCCCCGAGTACCACCGTAAAAGGGGGGAAAGAGAAGCGTGCGGCAGAAGCTAGGGGAAAGGAAAAAAGAGAGGAAAACACGAAAAAATGGAGAAAGGGAGGGAGAGGGGAGTAGCACGACACAGGTGAGAAGAAGAAGGAGAGAGGGAGAAGGAGAAAGAGAGAGGAGAAGGAGAAGAAGAAGTCGGCACGGGTGAAAAGGGAGTGGCGCGGAGGAGAGGCATGTGGCAGGAGAGAGAAGGGCATGCGGGGAAGAGAGAATGTATCGTTCAAGTATTTCAAAGTATCATTTTATCAATCTGCTTAGTATAAGGTCGAAATAAGTATATATATCTCTTATCTTTGATCTGATTTAGTATTTGCTGATTTTGACTACCGTTAAGAGATTTTACTGATATGCATGTTATTTTTATACACATGATCTATTTATTCTTTATCATACATGTATGATTTACCGGTCAATTATGGAGTTTCTGGTTCGGGCTTTGTAATTTTATAGGATTTTACTATTTTATAAAGTCTAAAAAATATTCAATATTGTATATTTTAAATCAGTATATCTATATGGAAACGAGTATGAAACTTGTATTGGGTAGTGCGTTTTCACATGCATGTTTTTGGGGATTGTGATCACTACTATTTGTTATCTATCCAACTCCTGATGAAGAGATATCTGTTATCTAAAATCCCTTTCTATCGGTAGAAAAGGCTCCATTGTAGTAACCTGCCCATCTGTTTGGTATTTAAAATAAAATTTAATATATTTGAATATCTTAATATATCTTACAATTTGAGAAATTACACCCAAAGGTATAGGTAGCAAAACATGGTGAGTAACCTTACCTATAAGAGATAGAGTACATAAGTGGCATAACATGTTGGCCGTACCTGCAATTGATCTTGTCTAAGGTTATTAGGTTAGGAGTAACCTTTTTCTCAAATTAATCGCTAAATAATTATAAATCATATTTAGTGCATGCTTTGCATTTCTACATAGATTTGTATTCGAACTTTAATTTTAAGATTCACCGATTTTTACTCATAGATAAGTTTCGATATGTCTCGTATATTTTATTTTGATTAAATATTTTGATCTAGACATTGGATTATCTGTTTATGATGATAATTTGATTTCTATTATTTGCACTCATGATTGGAGCATCTGGCTATGTGATCTGATTCATTAGCTCTCTAATTCTATTTCGGATCACGCTCCGACTGGATATCTGCTAGTCTAGACATCTGATTATCTGATCCTCACCTCTGGATCACTTTTGTTATATATATATATAAATACTGTGATGGAACAGATTTCTTTTTCCTCAGAAGCTTTCGTCAAGATAGAAATAAAATTAACGTACTAAAATATAAGGCAACACTTCTGCAAAAATTTTAGCAAAGTCTCCTTTGTAACTGGATGAAAACCCAAAAATAGAACATATATGATCAACTATTACAAGCACACAACTATCAATTATTCACAATTCTTCCTTCAATAAGCATACACAGGATCACATGTGCCATCCATGGCATAAATCTATAAAACCATTAGCTACACTATCAATTCAATAACAAGATGTCGTCTAGGACCAGTACAGTATATCTAAAAGTTTAGAATGGAAGCTAAATTATTAACCTGCAGAATCATAGATTTCCTTTTTACCATCACATACATCATATGCATTCCATACAAAATCCACATGTGGATGAACATCCATAGATACAAGATCAGTATACAAAATCACATGCCCAGTCAAGTCTTTACATCAACTGGCTCTTCCAAAATAGTTCCAAATGCTTCAGGTCCTCAAAAGTCTTCAAAAATTTCTTTCGATTACTCTTTCTCGTCGGGTACTAACCCTACTGTCTCATCTGGAGGGGGAAAAAATAATAAAACAGTGAGTCGAGGCCCAGCAAGGTACATGCATATATGCAATAAAATAATGATGCAGAACGGTCATGAATCTATGCAGAAATAGAACGGTTAAGTAGAATAAAACCTAGGAAACAGAGAAAGCAAACTTTGACGATATTAAATTTCACCGAGTAAGGGCGGAGCACATATAACTCCATGGACAGAGTTATCCTCAATTATCACCGTAAAGTTCTAAGGCATGTCGGAGAACCTATCCGGACTGTAGTTAGTCTCGGGTCCTAAATAACAGTATAAAAAATAACTTCTTAATTGAAAACCCTCTTTCATAATCATAGTTTCACAATTTCCTTTCAGTTAACATTAGAACGTTTAGAACGTGGGGTAACGGTCAAAAAAGCCCTTCAGTTTTACTTTAACAGTGCATGGAAATTTATCGATATAAATTCGTAAAATTTTTCAAAAATAAATTATAGCGGGAGCTTCGTTTCAATGTCAATTAACTTTTATATAACAGGAGCTATAGTTAAAAATCATCAAAACCCCTTCATTTTCGTACCTAGGGCTTCGCCAAAACTTCCATACTCAAAATGAACACTAAACATGTGTCTATTCATGAAATTAATACCATAAATCCATACACATACATTAAATCATGCAATTTAACAAAACATTCCCAATATTTTTGAGCTAGGGTTTCATCATAAACTTTCGGGACAAAAACGAACACAAATTACATACTTATTTATAAAATCGAAGCCAAAACTTGCAATAAACATGGGTAAACACAGAATCTAACCGAACAATCAAAGGAAACATGTTTCATTTACTTCAATCATGCAACAACATTTTAGAGCATTTTCATCAACTTTAAAGCAAGAGAATTGGCAAAAAGAAAAAATAACGTCCGAAGTACACTTGCCTGAACCCGATCTACCGTTGTTTTACCTGGATAGGATTGAAACGAGTGATTTCTCCCCTTTTTTTCCTCTTCGTGCTTACTATCGTACCTCAGCTTCCTCTCTCTCCGGAAGGAATAGATTAACTTGAAGAGCTTCCGAATACGAATTCCTTCGAAATTGGGCAAGCCGAAAGTTCTAAATTGAACAATTGAATTCACACAAATACATATCACTTAATCGGCATTTAAACATTGAAACATTAAACAAAATATTTTCCGAAATTCTCAGGTGAACATTACCCGTGAACAGTAAACATGAATAGTGCACATATACACGAATCAATTAATTCTCAAAATTTCATACATCCAACAGGTAATTTATCGAACCCAAGGCATAGGTAACTATAATCCCGAGTCAATTTATACATTTAACTCCAAATAGAAGCTCAGACGGTGTCCAGGTGCGCGTCAAGGGCTTCGCGAACGAATTTCCCCCAAATTCCACAATTTCGGATACCCAAACGCTAAATCAACTTACCCAAGTCATGTATAATCATAATCTAGTCCCAAATAAATCAAAAGCCCCAAAACTCAAAGCTCGAAACCTCCTGGGCGTTGGGTTAGGGTTTCGCAAACGGAATTTCATATAATTCCACCAAATCGGGTACCCAACCGATGAATTAACTTATGGGGGATATGGGTAATCATATTCTA